>JAJQOW010000980.1:0-70346 GCA_037975125.1 Latrodectus hesperus | reverse complement strand
TAATTGTGCATTACTATATTAATTAAACAAAATGTTTTTAATGTACGATTTAATCTTAAAGATTGACAACACACACACAAAAACATTTTTTTCTTCTTTTCTAAGTGATATTACTTCCCGAAACCAAATGCTCAGTTTTTATATTTATTTAACTTATTTTACAGTATTTTTAAACAAACAAACGATTAAAACTAAGTAATTAATTGAAAAATTTAAAGCAATTTTTTAAAATTTAGTAAATACGATAATATGACATATTTATAGATATAAATAAGAACCGTTTATAATACAAATAAACTGTAAGCCACTTTATTAATTATTCATCAGATTTTTAGATATTTCGATCCACTCTGAATCAATAAACGTCTAGATTTAAGAAAATCAGCAAATTCTAAAAAAATTATCACCTCTTTCTTTGTATGTATTGATTCGCAAAATAAAAATTCCTAAATAAATAAGAATTAATAAATTTTTAAGAGTTTATGTAATTCTTCGCTTCTATCTTCAAAGTAAAAATTAATATAACACTAAATCTTCAAGTGTTAAACACGGCACTTTTTAAAACTATTGGTTAATATATGTAATCAATATATTGTTTGAAAATTCTTTTTCCTTTATTAATTGAAACATTTTAATTTAAAATAAATCTGCCCAGAGTTAAATGAATATCATTTCCGATTTCTTAAATAATCTCGTTTACTTAGATAATATTTCATTTTAATTATACACTTTTGGTTAGGTTCAGTTTGGTACGTCGCTCTTTGGAGTCATTTTTTCACATGAGGATTAAATCGACAGGCTTGTATTTAAACCACTACAAACATCCCCACTCAAGGGAATTTTATTTAAACAATAGTTACAACTAAAAAAAAAACTTAAGCCAATGTAGATAGATTTAATACATAAAATTTGTTACACTTTAAATGAAAATTCCCTTTTAATCAAAGTTTATGTCTAAAATAAAGTAATTTCTATGAGCATAACTGAGCAGATGATACCTAATGCACTTTAAGACAAACCGGTCTGGAATACGTGCCTGTCATCATGCTTCGTAATTTTGAATCGCCGTCAGGTGACGAGATCACACTTGAGCTGGCACATTCCTTTCCAAATCCACGCCACGCCAGTGAAAGGACTTTGGACGTCACAGATTAACGTAGACACGTTCCCAACTCACGAACTCTAGCAACCCAGGGAGGAAGAATGTGGTCCACAATAAGCATAATATTTAATTAACTAAATAGATAATACACGAGATGCATTCATTTTAAAAAATTAATAAAGAAATACCCACTAAGTGCTGTTTCATATGGAGAAAAAATAAACTTAATACACGAATTGCATAAGCAATTTAGAATAAGCTAGGATATTTTTCCTATGATTTAAGAATATTTAGTTTTGATTTTGATATTTTTAAGCAATACATTACTTATACATCTATTAAAACTAGACTTAATCTCGAAAATTAGATATAAATAATTGTGTTTTGATCAAGATTTTAATTTTAAAAAAGCGACATCTTATTTATATTTGCATTTTTAATGTTAAAAAAATATTTTTAAAATAGTAAAATGAAAAGGAAAAAAACCGCGCTTTGTTTTGGAAGGCTAGCAAACGACATTGAATTACTTCATTAGGGAAAAAATAAATTATAAAAATATTACTTAAATAATGTCATTAAAACTTTATAAAATTTATTCCTATATATAACTTCCTAATAGCAATAATAATTCAAGTTAATTAATAAAATTCATGAGTATTCTCAAATTGTAGCCAAATCTATGAAATTTATCTCAACAACTATATACAAATCAACTGTTTTGATGTATTCAAAAAAAGCTGATTAAATTTCGATAAAATTCACGGTTTGGCTTTAAATGTTTTTATGAATTTCTCAACCCATTTTTAAAGATATAAGTTTTTATATGTTTTATTTAAAATAGAAATCATTTCATTGTAGTTTCAAATTCTTTTTAAAAAAATATTGAAAAATTTAACTGTGGAATAATTTGTGGATTCTATAATTTGCCACATATATTAAACGATCCACACTAAATTTTATTTAATTTGTGCATAGCATATTTAATTAATAAATATATATTTAATGAAAATGTATTTATATATATATGTCCTAATATATATTTAATAAAATGTAATTTTCATTATATTTTATTAAATATATATTAGGACATATATATTTGAACTATAACATTTGTAATAAGAATTCCAATGTATTAAGAGTATCTGGCAATGCAAGAAATGTAATAAATAAAAATAAATACTTTTGCAAATTCATAGATGCTTATTTACACATACATTTACATATTAAATAACTTACAGCAAATTTAATTTTCTGTATTCTTTGTAAGATCAAACACAAAATTATAATAAATTTTTTACAGCATTTCTCCTTATAGAACCTAGCTGACAGCTTAATTAAAAACTGACATGCCACTTAAATAGTTAATGATATTTCCAAACACATTTTTCAGTCATTACAAAATTTCAAATCTGAATCATTATTTGAAAGTATATAATTTATTACTCTACAATCGCTATATAAAATACAAGTGAGGATTTGAGATTTTATAGAGGTTTATTTAATTTTAAAAAAATGCAAATATATATGAAAATTCTATCCTACACTTGGGATTGATTTGATATTACACACATTCTTTTTCTCCACCTATTACAGAATAAAAAAGTAAATAAGAAAGAGCAGTACTTTCTGAACCATATTAAACAAAGCTACGCAAATAGTAAATATTGTTATTCAGAATAGCACATTTTCTTCAAAATCTACGCATATACGTTTTTATTATTCTTTTTATTGGAAGTTACAGCACATTTTTAAAAATACTGGGAGTGTAGTAATTAATAATTTTTAAAAAATGAAAAAATTCTTTATAAATACGAGGGGGAAAAAAACAATTTTTCTTAGGAAATATATTTTTGTGTATTTAGTAGAATATCTAAATATAATATCTGAAATTGTAACATTAAAAAATATTTTTCAATTTATTAGAATATATTCTTACAAATAGTGTAATCATTACGAGGAAAAACTAATTTTTCATTATATCCATAGGATAATCCAAAATGAAGTTAAGTGTTAATGACTGATACTCAGGACTATGTATTGAAAAACTAAAACACAAACTTAAAATCAAGATTGCAGCAGAAATTTAGATTTATCTTCAACCAATAACATTGGCATTTTTTCTGCATCAGAATATTCCTTAATCTTATATTAAATTAAACTAAAATTATTAATTAATTAAATAATATAAAAAGTTAGCTATTTGCAACACTAATTACATTGTTCTCAGCTATTTGAAAAGATTGATATTTCAGATTATGTAACTTATCTCATCTACTGATAAGGTAACATTATAATTTGGTAGAAGAAAGAAATGGGTTGTAATGGTCACTATTATATAGTTATTCTTTACAGCCAGAATAAGTTGCCTGAATTTTGGACAGTCAAAAGATTTATAATACACACATATTATCATTTATAATAAAAATAATTTTCATGTTTAAGATTTTAGAGAATTGTTTACTTCTTTAAAGTATTATTACGATATAGTTTTAAGGAAATTAATAACTGAAGTATCAAACACAGGCACCTGCAAATTTTTCAGGACAGCTGATAAATTTTTAAAGATCCTTAATATTATATAATTCACATTTCATAGACTCTCACAAGCACATTTTTGCAAGATGATTCATCAATATACCATACTCTAAACAGATTATTAAAAGGATAAAGACAATTCAAAATAATAAATTACACGGGAAAACTTTCTCTAAAATGTATGTTTGGATTTATGCATTTAAAAAAGCAAAAGGTGATTATAATTTTTCACACCTTAACATTAAATGAAATTTTACAAAACTAGGTATACTTGCACAATTTTCATAAAAATTGTTATTGAAAAATGCTACGATATATTTTTCAGGAAATACATTACACACTTCATTTAAGCAAATTGTAATTTCAGTTCCAATAGAAATAAAAATTGCTACATTATTTTTCAAAATTGAAGAATTATTAACCTCAGCATGACAGCCTGTTGTAAAAGCCCTGTTCTTCTGAAGTTCCTTAATCTTCTTTGATTCCACTCTATTCCTAATAAGGAACCTGCCATTTCTTATTTTTATTTCAGTAAGACATTCACACTGTCCTGACATCTTTTCTTAGATCTTTTACAGAATGCTGCTGCATTCTGTAAAAGTAATCTTAATGTAACTGTTCTAAAAAAATTAAACTAAGCCACATTGAAATTTAAAATAAAAATGGATAATAGGATATTTAAAATTAATTTCTTGGTCAATTTCGTCTATTGTTAATGCCTACAAACTTAATTTTTTTTACATTTGCCTATCAGCAAATTGTTTCTTAATTAATGTGGCTTAGTTTAGCCTAGATCAAGAATCGCATAAAAAAACTTTTTGTAATTGCTTCTAATTTGCATAACATTAGGCCAATGAAACTGTTAATTCATGGAGTGGCATTGTAGTCTCCCCAGTTACAATAAGTTATTTAAAATATGCCGAGATATGCTAACAATATTTGATTAATTTAACAAACCTACAATGCCTACTAAGTGGCATAGTAGTCTCCCCAGTTATAAGTTATTTAAAATATGCCGAGATATGCTGACAATATTCGATTAATTTAACAATTAAACAAACCTAAGTTTTATTAAAAATCAGTATTTCTTCACCCTTGTACCCTTTATTCTTTTAATATAGCATTTTAGACATTTATGATCTACAAGATAGAATATAAGCAGAATCAAAACAAGATACAAGTTCATAAAATAAAATAAAGATACTCACTTTGCAGGCATATTTCAAATGTTGCAGGCATTTTGGATAATTTTTTTTTTGCATGTGAGAGTTATTTAAAGATAAGACTAATTAAAAAAAGAATTGCAAAACAACAAACAATAATGGGTAATGACTATTTTTTTATCGCTCTACCCTGTATTCAAGATTACATGAAAACCTACAATTTCAAGTAGACTCAAAACCATCATTATCCACAACCAACATGGGTATCAAGGCAAACTGTTAATACTGAGAGCCAGGTGGTTGGTTGGGTTTTGTGGCATTAGGTTAAAAAAGGATACATTTGTGCCTACTGAAAGCCAGAGTACTAAATGATCTGCCAACTCAATCAAATGCAAAAAGATTAGGATAAACATTTCAAAGGATGAATTTAATGTTCCTTTCTTCAACATCTTTCGATTAATTAAAAAATCTTGAATGAATTTAATATTTTTGTAAAATCTCAAATTACTCTTTTTTATTTAATTACTCCACTTTTTAATTCAAATTACCCTATTAAATAATAAATAAAAATGCAACAATTTTCAAATGTTAACTTAAAAATGCAAAATATTTTAAATGTAAACCTAAAAATGCATTAAAATAAATCAAGTCTAAAAAACTTATCCTTTTTGGAGCAATGAATTGATATAAAATCCTGCCAAGTTTCTTACCTTCAAAATTTGTTTCTACACCTGAAAAGAAACTTGCACAACACAATTTCAATTTTATGATTTTATAAACTTTATTAATTTCTAAAGATCAAAATAACAGACATTACAAATACAAAAATTGAAATACTTATACAAAGAAATAATTATAAGTAGAAAAAAAGTATAAAATAGCTTATAACATTGAATTCAAATTGCAAAACTAAAAATTTATAGAATTACATAATTTATTAGTACATTTCATAAAATATGAGATCAAGTATACTTAAGATTGTCTTACTTGTATAAATCACACAAGTATACTATTAAAAAGTGAAAAATATAAAGGAACATAGACATACAAATACAAAAATTAACAAGATGTTGTTACAACATACATCTTTGGATAATACAATGAATTAGGAATGCTGGATTGAGTGACACGTGTATAAAAGGCACGCGAGTTTTCTAACACTACTGTATAATACATGATATGCACAAAAACATTTGAAACCTACCCACACAAAAATATAGAATTACCTTCACAATAGAAAACACAAAAGACAAAAACATAAACTTCTGTTACAGCTATTTTAACAATATTAGGTCCTTGCAAATATTCTTAAACATTAAATTTTCCATCAATTTAGTACGTTTATACATTAAAAATAAATAATTTAAAATTGAAAATGAACACCAACTTTTGAAAATCGCCACTTATCCAATTTCCTGTTTTTTTCTCAGAACACTGCAATCATCAGGAAATTGTAAATATTAATAGAAATTCAAATCCAAAGTTGTTCAGAGAACAAACATTGTCATTAATTTTATTAGTTATTTCAGTTTTATTCTGAATTATCTTAATTTTTACTTTGGATTTCAATCAAAGATTCTCAATAAGCAGATAGTCAATTTTCCTTGATAAAGTTAAAATTTTTAAAATACTTTTTTCAGTTTACATAGTAAAGCAACTTAAAAAGGAAAGTTATAGAATATTAAAATAGTTGTAAAAGAAGATATATGCTGTTATTAAGAATAACTAACAGAACAAAAAATCAATAAGTAATTATTTGGCCACTAAAACTAACTGATAGTAATCAAAACATGAGAATATGGCTAGTCTCTTATATAATATTTTCAATGTCATTCTGTAAACTATTAAATAATAATTTTCATACTTAATATCCTTATAATACTTGAATAATAACACAATACGAAGATTAACTTACAACTTCCATGGCAAGATTTTCCATTTTTCTGATAAATGTAATGAACATCATGAAGCTGTTAAGTTAAATGTTCATAGAATGCAATATTTATTAGTCACTCAAACTTAATTATTCAATAAATGTATATATGCACATATGTATAATCTCACAGCAATTTTATAATTATTGCTTTTGCTTTGAATAAGTACAAACCTTATAATTTTACAGTTCCTAATTTTTAAATTAATGATTAAGAATTATGAAAAAAATTCTTTAAATAAACATAAGGTATTGAATTCTGTAAATGTTAAAACATTTAAGATTTTTTTCTTTTCAACAACACATCCAATTACTTGGATATTAATCAAATGCATTATAAAAATTGAACTACAAGCTTTTGAAAAAAATAATTTATCAAAAATGTTAATTGAACATTTGAAATATTAAATTAGAGACTCACATTTTTAAATTTATCAAAAGAATTGTTTGGATGTTATAAATTTGAGCATAATCATTAAGTTAACAATACATTAGGCACAGTACAAATTTCCTAATTATTTAGTTACAATACAAATTCCAAACCCTATTTACATTTAAAACACAAGTCAGTAGAAAAATAGGTCTTTCTTCAAGTAAAAAATAAATTATAGCATTTTGAAAGCAGACAAAAATAGTTTTTTTTTTTTAAGAGCATAAAATACTCGTAATTATAACAGTTTCTACTTTCATTGAGGCACATTAAATGTATCTTGAGTAAAAATGTAGTGAAAAATGCATTGTCTACCTTCCATTAACACTTTGTTAGCACTTAGGAACAGAAATTCCTTTGTCAGACAGATATACATTAAATAAATGCAAACATTTAAAAAAAATGTCTGCAAATGAGCTTTTGCCTTAGTGAATTCAAAATTTTCCAACCTGAAAATTATGTAAATATTAATGCAATAAAAAAGCATTCATGGAAGTATTGCTACTCTTGATTAAAGTGTGTGTGTACCAGTTAAAAATTATTGTATCTTTCATAATATATAAAACTATTTTTTGAAAATTTAAAACTATTTTGTAATTTTTTCTATACATAGTAAACCAAATATTTTATTAGGATTAAGATATTAGATTAAGTGCAAGCAGAAATATCTTAATTTTAGACATTTTTGAAAAATATTTTCATGGTTGGGCAATTTATTTCACCAAGGTTGATACAATATTTATCATATAAATAACATACAAAAGTGGAAGTAGTTTGTCATAAAATAGTTAATAAAATACATTTTTACCACTGGTAAATATTTATAAAAAATCAGAAATTAAATTTCTAATGTATATATCTCACAGTGAAGACAACACAATTTATATAAAAATATATTTGGCAGTAAAACGGTTATTTGGTTGATTTAAATGTGGAATGTATATTTAAAATTTGACATTAAAATTTTAATACACTACAAGGAAGTTACATATTGAGCAAAAACATTTAGTTAAGAACAATATATTCTACATTAGATACTAATGTCAGTTAATTTATAAAATTTATTAAATGACACTGAACTTATATCAAATAAGAGAAAAATATTTAGAAAAATAGATATAAAATTAGTACTAAAAAACACACATGTAATGAATAAAAAAATACAATAATAATGATCGAGTTCACAACTTTCAAGCTCATTAAACAGTATTGTCAACGACCTTCCTTTCCAATTTACGAGCAAGATCAGCGATCAGATCCCGATAATTCAGGCTATCCATATTTTTGCAAAGAAGATCCAACAAAAACCAATCGCTGAGTGTGCATTTTCGGAGGACGATATCTAAATAATCAGGTCGTACCAAACGGGCACGAGATCTGAGAACCAAAAATCGTGATTGCGGCCACAAGAAAATGACAAGGTGGTAAGCCAGAATTATAGCAGAGCATACAGCGAGAATGACGAACCAGAACCAGATGAAAACGTATATTTTTTCGTTGATGATGTTGATAGGCAGGATACACATCGCATCATGACGCTGAACATCGCCGGAAGAACCATACCTGTGAAAGGTGCACTTGGTCAAACGCGGGAACACATGAATCATGGGGTCATAACGAACAGAATAGTCCCAGTCAGAGAACTGGAACACTTTAGATCCGTAGGAAGAAAATTCACCTTGAAGAAAGGCATCTATCAGGTACATCTGACCCACCACATTGACAAAATTCAAGAGTTCACAAAAGAAATATTCAATAGCATACCATTTATGTTGCCCCATGGTGTTGGTCAAATAGTCGACGAGCACTTTACGATTGTCGGTTTTTTTCTCCTCGCTCATTATGGGAGCATTGAGCCCTAAAAGAATAGCGCGTATTTTTCCGCCTTCCCACATTTTCCATAGATATCGTGGACAGTAGAAGAGAATAGCTTGGAAAAAAAGGACAAAACATACCCATTGATAGTAAGCATGGTACACTCGTTTTTCATTAGGAGTGAATTTGTCAACGCCAGGATATGGAATTTCTTCGCCAACTTTTTTATGCCAGGCACTTTCGACACTAAAAGTAGCATGAATCCAACAGAAGGAATCTAGTATTTTATTTGGAATGTCATCCCGAGAGATACAGTCAATAGGATCTCCAATGTACTGTTTGGATGTCACAATTATGCTAAATGCAAGCAACATTATTACTGTAAGTTTGTAATGAAGGCGGAAAACATTATTGTCAATTACAACAGTATTGAGTTTTAATAAGCTCTTCAAAGATCCAAAAATCTTATCCATTGCTACTACAAAATCTCAAATCAGTAAATCAAAATTGTGAAACGCAACCTACGAGCTACTGAATCAAACAAATTTTATATTCGGGTTTCTGTAGATTTCCCAATTTTCCCCCTTTTCGAAAGAGAGTGTATTCAAAACGCGCCAAAAGAAACTCGCCAAGTTCAAACTGCCTGTTCGTGCGTATCAAGCGTCATTCATCTCTCCTCGTTCAAAGCAATTTAGAAAATAATTTCTTTTTTGTTTTCACTATTTTTTAATCCATAGAAATGCACGTAAAATATACATTAAGAGAACTTTAACATTTACATTTAAATTTTAGTTACAAATATAGCCAAATTTTATGCATTAAGGGTTGTTTTGTTTAAAAAAATTATAAAGTAGGAAATCAGTTGCTGTCTCTAATTTTTCTTTTCTTTCTTTATTTATTATTTTGGGAAAAAATTAAATAAATTTCTCTTTTATTCCAAATTTAGTAAACAGTACATTAGATTTATCTTTTCAATACTTATGAAAATGCAGTGTTCCAATGAATGCAGTATTCACGGATAAGAAATAAATGTCAAATTTAACATTTTTACTTTTATATTAAACTACTTCACATCTTTTATATAAAACATTTTAACTCCAAATGTCGCTTTTTAATAAATAAACAATTAATAAGCAATTAACGTTAATTCTGAGTGAAATATAGAGCAATTGACATGCCAACTATGGTAACCTTGCCTACTCTTCTAAGATGCTTTCTTTTTATTGGACTAGGCTCTACTTTCCCAACCAATGATCGGGTCGGTGCACTCAAACTAAACAAAGCGTTCTTGGGGGTGAACTCCGCTTGGGGGTGAGGGAGAATTCTCTGCTCTCTCCTATCCCCTATACAGAGGATGAAAATGGACTGGTCTGCTGTTATCTAGAAAGAATTTCCCTTACTATTATTGGTACAGTTGGGGAAATTCCTGCATTTATCGGAGCGCATAATTTATTTTTTATGTTGTTTTTAAAAATATGTAACCACAATATGACAATCATACCAAACTATTTCGTTGTTTTTTCTTGCTTGTAAATTTTATAGTTAAGGTAAAAACGGAAAAATTTTAATAATGATTCTTTACATGACACTCATTTTATAGCAATATTTCTCAGTTGTAAAATTATTTCAAATTGATAATGTATTTATTTTTATTATTTTAAAATTGCATTTCGAATTATACATTTTATAATTTCTTATTTATTTTTAGAATATGTATTATAATTTAAATTTGCTGTCACATATATCGCATTTTTTAACAAAATTACATGAATATTCCGAACACGCTTTATAAAAACATGCATTATTTCTTATAGAAATGTCAAAATTATTCTACGTCAGAATAGTTAAAAATTTTAGAATTTTTTAAAATATATATTTTAATTAGCTTTAATCTGCCTTTAACAGATCAGATCTTTTACCCAATCAGATTTAGAACACTTGTTGCAGGTAAAATATATTTTTAATATATTTATACAATACTTTAAAAGCCACATCTGAATATTAATCAAATTTTTATGAAAAATAATATTAAAAAAGAAATGCTTATTCTCAATTTAGAAGCGTTCCCGAATATATATTACACAATAAAAAATATATATCTTAAAATCATTGTAAAAATATATGTGATAAAAATTGCGATAATTTTTTCAAAATATTGTTTTTATTTGTTTATTATTGTTCTGCAAATTTTTTTTGCCCTAACACTCACTATCAGGTCTAAGTTAAATGGGATCTACAATTTAAAACGGGTTCCGAAACTTTTCGCAAGCTACACCAGTAGCAGGAAAGATTCAAATTTACAAACTTTTGAAGAAAAGACCACATGTTACTGTGTGATCATATAACTCCAAATTAGTCAAAATATTTAATTAATGAACAAGCAAGCTATTTTATTTACTTACTCAAAGCATCCTGTAAAAAAAAATTCTTATATATTATTTATCTTTTTTCATGCTGCAAAAGTCTTGTTAGAAGAGGCGTTTGTTTTTGGGGTAGTGAGTTCGATCCTGATCAGCCAAAGATGACGTGATGTTTTTTTTTACAAATAGCAGAATAACACAATCGATTCAGTCACTGGACAGATTTAAAAAACTTAGAGGCAATATCTGTGGGCCATTCCTGAAATAGGCGTGTGATTCAAGACGAACATTATGATGGACAGATATTAAGATGACTCTCAGAGTAATTCTCTACCACTAAATAGCCTATCTCTAATGGTATGTAAAGCCCAATTATAAGTTCATTTCATGAGATTTACAATATTATATATATAATACAGAATATATTATCAAAGTAAAGACAGATGGGAAAAGTAGAACCGTATGAGGCTGTGGTAGCCTATTGATTAGGGTACAGGTCTTCCGTCCGGAAGGGCGAGGTTCGATTCCCTATACTGCCAAAGACCCACCGAGTACACGTGCTGTTTAAATCTGTGGAATCCTGTGGTCGGTCGTTGGGTAGTTACCAAAAGTGCAATGGCCTGCAGAACATTTTCTCCTCTTTCTGATCAACGTCAAAACTGTGGGATAGGATCCTCTGGTGGTGCCATCTATCGGAGGAGTTTTGAGCAAAGTCATACTTTCACCTTCACGGTGCTCTGGTTAAAACGAAAGACCCACCCTACTGGCTTAAATTCGCATAGCCAAGGTATAATGAGCTTGGTTTGTGTCCAAGCGTCATGAGTAACAACAACAGAACAGTATATATTTTCAAACAATGCTGCATAATATCAAAAATAGAACAAATTTTAACTCCATAATTTATCTGACATTTTTTTATAAGTATAGACCTTTTTTTTTTTTGAAATACCGCAAATTTAAAATGAAATTATAATCTTAGAGAATAGCCATTTTCCATTTGAATCATAGCTTCCAAATACAATCAAAAGCACAGTAATATTAAATGATAGTTAAGAGACAAGGTCTACACTTGAACTCACCCAGCTTTCTTTACATCAAGCTGTTTATAATTCCAACTTTTGCAGACAACGATTCATTCGACCGAGAAATTTCTAAAATATGGATTCCAAACTATTACAAACATCCACACCCAAGATGAGAATTTAAATCACGGTAAACTAAATTGAAATCGGAGACCTAATTCAGCAGCCAGTGTATACAAGAAGCTGGACATAAGAATTTTTTGCATACTCTCTGTCTGTCTACTTTGAATCGAATTTTTTGTCTACCAGATCCAGTGAAGAACAGCTTTTTTCCAACAAATTACTGTGTATCCCACTGCTGTATACATTAAAATAAACTAGAATTTGAAATTAGAGAAAATATATAAGAGAATTCTGTTGAACGATTCTTCATAATATATACCAATTATAAAATAGAATCCTACAATAGTTTTTCAAATGTATTTTTTTTTAACATTCAAAAATATAAATTCCCAGAAACTTCAGTATTACTTCACTTCTAAGGATTGAAGTAAAAATATTGTTTAAAATAATATGACGAAAATATGAATCCTCAAAATTTCTGTTTCAAGTGGCTTTCATGATAAACAAATAAGCTCATATATGTTGTACATTTTTAAGCATATTACGTTAGATCTTTAATTTAAATATAGGAATATATGTGATTGTGCACGCAAAATAATCACTTGATCAATTTACTATTGAAGTAAAAAAGTAAAGATAATCCTTGAAATATGCATAAATATTTTAAAATGAGTAAAGTATTAAATTCGGATGAGGATAATTATGTAAGATTTTTTCATAGACTTCTTTTATATTAACTACCCGTGTTGCAGTTTTAAGATTTTCACAAACGAAAATAAACGTTGAAGAATAACCCTAAATCCGACGTGTTGACAAATTTGCTGCCTGCCTTCAAATCGCACTCGTCGAAGGGCAGCAAACAGGGCGAAGTTCATCATCGAATGTCTGAGAATATTGTCGAAGTTCGTTCTGTTAATAAAACGATTTCTTGTATAAGGATCGACAAAACAGAACAAAAAAGTGAAATGAAAAAGACAAGTATAAAAATCTACTTTATAATAAATCTTCATGCTCACGCATGATTTAAATTTTTAAAAATTTAATATAATATTCACAGTTTCGAAAATGGAGAGCAGGATTATTAGACAAATTACTGGTATAGTGAAATTTCCCTGGATTACTATGCGCATGTTTCCATTTATTTCAAAAATTTAAAACTATTTTAAAATTGAATTCAAATTTTGAAATTGCTCTTTTTCGTGCATGAAAGAAGTGATATGGAATAAAATAACAAAAAAATTTCACTTCAATTATTTGTATCCCAATAAAATAATTTCCTCAGTAATACATTTGGCAACAATGTCGCGCTATTGCATCACACAAAATTTTTCCCCCTCAAGATATGAAGCTGAAAGCGGGAGCAATTGGCCGAGTAGTGCAGTGAAGCGTCCATTTCTAACCACGTGACAAGACACACTACTTTCAGACGCTTCTGTGATGTGCAATAAAGAGAAGTTTCGTGAGGCGGGGGAGGGAGATTCGGGGACAGAGAGTCCAAGGTCATCAGAGAGCTTTGTCCTCTGGCATCACGAATGTCCTGCCATGTGTGAGCGGTAGCGTTTTCATTTCACACTTCCTGCATAAGGGGAATCTTGAATAGACATGATAAAAAAAAATTTTTTTTTTCAGGTATTTCTACTTCTTACTACACTGTTGTCTTCCGCTCGCATGTTTTCGCTACCCATTAAACTTGATAACGCCATTTTATCGCAGTTACTGTAAAATCAAGCATTTTGTTCTTGACATAATTTCGCATATATTTTTAAAAATGAAGTCGCAATGTGTATTTGGCGGCATTCAGAATATTTTGGTGTTTTGTTTCCTTTTCTTATGAATAGGAAATGAATTCCGAAGTTTAAATTGAAACAGTTCAAAACTATTTAATTGTGATACATTTTTTTTCATAATATAAATCCGAATCATTAAGATTTGAAGTTTCGATTTCTTTTGAACTCGGACCATACTTTATCTTATTTCTCCTGCCATTTTTGATAAAACATTAGAGCTTGATTTGTTTGTTACTTTAGTTCACACTCTTTGCACTCAAAGGTTAATTATCTTGTAACTAATTTTAATTTGATTTCATCTGTAATATTAAAATTTCCACATTTTTATTTTGTGATATTTTGAAGCTTGACCTTAGTTTTAATGTCTAATAATTGAATGTGTGGTAAGAAAGTTTAATATAGAAATACATTAGTTCACACACACTGTGTGTGGTTCCGATCTCTCTCTCTCTCTCTCTCTCTCTCTCTTCTCTATATATATATATATATATATATATATATATATGTGTGTGTGTGTGTGTGTATGTATATATATATATATATATATATATACATATATTTGATTGTATAATAACTTAAAACTATATGGGACATTTCTCCATGACGTATCCTATATCAGTTTGTACAACTGAAACTAAAATTAGACCAGTCATATAATTTTCGGAAAAAGCTTAGAAAAAAACATTTCACATTAACTTATCAACAAAAGGAAATTAATAAGCATATTCACACAATTTCGACAAATTACAGAATTTGTATTTGAATTGTAAAAAATTTTCACGTAATGACGAGCTGGCAGCGGAATGGTTAGCTTTCTGGCTTTCGGTCCAATAGTTCGTGGGTTCGAATCCCCCTTGAAATTGAAATATTGGTTATCGGTTATTAGATATCAATCTAATAAGACCCACCTATGCAAAAAATTATAGGTGATCGCTAAACAGACCAAACCGTCAAGTAATTGTAATTTTATCTAGACTTTGCAAAATTTAATTTTTTGTTACATTGCTAATCATTCTTATTATTTTTTAAAAATTTAGATAAAACAACGAAAATGTGCAAATTTGCTATGTAAAGTCATACAAGAGTTTTAAGTCATTTCCTTTTATTTGAAAGTTAACAAGTACGAATTCTTAAGCATATTAATATATTATTTATGAAGATATCTTTTAATAATATATTAATTCATTTTACAAATTTTTACTTCCAAAACTAATAATTTTCGGCAAAATGTTATTTTTTGTATGAATACTTTGAAAATTTAAGTAAACATTCCAAAAATATTGAAATTAAAGAGAAAAATATAAATGTCAACTTACAGAATTCATATTTCCAAACATCTATTCCAGTAAAACATACATTTATATACAGTTCACTGTAAATTAGTCTCTATTCTAGAAATATATACTTCACACACAAATTTAAAAAATGTAATAAGATAAGTAAAGGGTTTGAATTCCTTCTCTAAAAATGCTCAAGTACATTTACAAGGTAAGTTGATAACAGTGATTAATTTTGGACAAAGCTCACATTGATATAAGACTTTTTTACATATTGATTCAATTAACGGAAATATTTGAAGGTAGTTTAAGCTTCCTCCCAAGACACAAGTCCCAGGTTCGATCCTCAGGCTGGGACAAGGTCGATTCAGCCTTTCATCCCTTCAGTAGGTCGATAAACTGAATACCAAGCATGCTTGGTAACTAAAAAATGGGGGTTTTACGTTAGGCGGTCCACCTAACTGGGACATATGCTTCGCACTTCAGAGCCCAAGGGCATGAAAACAGTAATAAGCACTGTATGCCTTGGCTCACATGGGCTGTCTGTGCCACAGAGTTTAATTTAGTTTAGTTTAAACTTCTCGCAATTTAAAGCCAAGAAAATACATGAAAACTTGCCACACCCAGAGGTATTATTTCTCATGGAGGACATTGCGATCACAACCTATTTTAGGTGCCTCAACCATTTTTGGTGAATACAACGGAAATTTTGTTATTACTATCTCCCTGTAATGAGAACGACGCTTTTCCCAACCAGAGCAACTGGTTGTCCATCCATATAAAATTCAATGTAATGTTATGTCTCGCTCGAGGTCGCTTATTTTGGCTGTATATTCATTTCTCTGGTAGCATTTTCTATTGTTAGGAGAGCTTCACTAACGACATTAAAATTCTGAAGCCGCTTCGCTACTTTAAATCAATATCAAGTGATGGATTCCACATTTGATCACTCTGCCTATAATCTCCATATTGCACCACACCAGCTGACGACTTAACGGAACTCTTAACATGTGTAAGCTTTCTCAATACTAAGATTCTCAACTTCTTTTTTTTTTTTTTGGTCAGGTACTGAACTCTTAACCTTAAAGTAACGAGAGCGGCTTATTCCTCACCAGATTACCTCTCCTACATCAAAATTTGAAACAAAAGTTGTAAAAATTCAGGAAAGTTCAGGAATGTTTCGGGAAATATACACGTATAATGTGTTGAAGTTTCTGATTTAGCTCATTTATCAAGTGATGCAATTCACTGTCCATTCATGTAATTGTGTTTGTATGTTATTATGCCTCAAATGAGAGACAAATTCAAATTTACTGTACGGTCACCCTTGGCACAATTTTTGGCGCGAAATTTGGGGAAAATGTTTACTTACATTCAGCTTTCTTACTTTTAATAAAACAGTATGTTTTTCAGAAGACTGCTTGTTTGATTTAGTAATAGAAAATCCGTTGTCCATTCATTCCACTTGATAGTAAATAATGAAATAAAATTATATATATATATATATATATATATATATATATATATATATATATATATATATATATATAATTTTTAAACATAGGTATAACTTTGAAATAAACAGGAACACATTGAAAAATTGTATATACAGGTGCTTTGAAGTTTCGCTTCATTCATAACTTATATTGCCTTTTTTTTCCTTACATTTGATGATTGAGAGCTTCTAAGACAGATTCAATTCAATTCATAATTTCAAGTCTAAATGAAATGAAACAGTTACTTCCTTTTCCAAGGCATACCTCGGATATCCGGTGAGCGATTAGACTCGCCCTGGAACAATCGTTCACAACTAAAAATAAGTCGGTTTATTTTTATATCTTTAACATTTGAAGTTTCCATTCGAATTTTCTATTGTTAGGAGAGCTTCACTAACGTGTTGATCATTACATTAAAATTTTGCTAATCTTACGTATGATATATAGATATTTGCACAGGAAATAAAAATGTATGAAATACAGAGATTAGAGTAGTAAATATTTCTGATCTCGATAAGCTGTCAAACCTTTTACATAAATATTATTTTAAATTATAAATAATTCATATAAAAATGCTTTTTTATTCTTTCTTAGAATATAATTCATTTGTGCAATAGAATTTAGCTATTTCTTTGTTCAATTCATCATCGTGAGTTCGTTATTCCACCAATTCATCATTTCGAGTTCGTGGGTTCGAATCCCACCTTGGGTATGGATGCTTGTAGTGGTTCGGAATCCACAATAAACCGTAGGTCCCGGTCTAACTAGCCCTCGTGAACAAAAGGCGACCGTTGAGCGACAAACAAACAAACATCAGTTTTCGAAAATCAAACTATTCGTTTTGCAATATATTTTGTCTGAAATATTGGTTTCGGTGACAAAACAATTTCGATTTACAGAAATGAGATTTTTTACAGGTACGAAATATTTTTGATATAGATAGTTTCAAAATGCTTTTAATGTTAATTATAAATAGGTTATTATAGAAAAATGGTGTAGATATAATATATTTAAAGTTTATTTAAAATTTGAGAAACATATTTTGGCTCAGATATGCTATATGAGTTCTTTGCAGTTTAGTACAAAGATATAAGAATCTGCTCATGATAATTTTCAACATGATAATCATGATAATTAATTAAAATAATAACATAAGGATGTATCTTTGCAATACGCAGGCGTAATGGTGTTTTACGATATTTTTAAAATGCATTACATCTATATATTTCATCTTTACCAAATAATAACTATAATAGTCACCAAATATATGAATGTTAAATTTAAAAATGAAGCCCTGTGGCGTAGTGGCAGCGTTTCACGCTCCCATGACACAGGTCCGAGATTCGAGTCTCGGTCTGGGCCAGGTTAACTCAGCCTTTCATCCCTTCAGTGGGTCGATTAACTGAGTACCAAGCATGCTTGGGAACTAAACACTGGGAGTCTTACGTTAGGCTGACCATCTAACTGGGAGATTGCTTCGCACCCCAGCGCCCTCGGTCATGAAAACACTTATGAGCACTGTAGGCCTTGGCCAACATGGGCTGTCGTGCCATGGAGTTTTAGTTTAATTTAGTTTAAATTTAAAAATACATATCAGTTATGTACAATTACTTTAAAAATATATTAATAAACGTCGGAAAAGCAGTACACGATTTTCCTATTATATTGTTGTTTTTCTGGCATAACTCATTTTATTTACGTGTTAGCAACTAGTTGAGTTATCTTGAATATGCATTAAATAAGGTGATTGCAATGTTTCTCGCTGCCAAGTTCAACTGTAGAAACCCGGTGGCTTAGTGGTAGCAAGTTACAGGTCCGAGGTTCGATCCTCGGGTTGGGCAAGGTCGACTCAGCCTTTCATCCCTTCAGTGGGTCGATTAACTGAGTACCAAGCATGTTTGGGAACTAAACACTGGGAGGTTTCACTTTAGGCGAACTACCTAGTAGGTACATATGCTTCGCACCCCAGAGCCTCTCGGTCAAGGAAACAGCGATAGACACTATAGGCCTTGGCCCACATGGGCTGTCGTGACACAGAGTTTAGTTTAGTTTAGTTCAACTGTCCACCTTCTTCTTCTTCTTCATTGGTCTGACAGCCCAGGGTGGGCCTTTGCCTTCCTCAGAAGTGCATACCAGGACCCCCTATTTTTGGATAAGGCCATCCAGTTTGTCATTTTTAGTGTTTTCAGGTCGTTTTCAAGGTAGTCAGTCACGCCATCGAAGTTTCGATCGTCCTCTTCTTCTGGTGCCAATGGGGCGAGCCAAGAAAATTTTTTTCGTCACCCAATTGTCGTTCATCAACTGTCCACCGCCTCACAATTTTGAACGGTGATCAAAAGACAAGAATGACATTTAAGTTAACATTTTCTTTTCTAAATTTCCACACCACATTTACGGAGAGACATTATACCCCATATGCAACAAGTGGTTCTTCGGCTTGATCAGCAATTGAATCTGCTACCTTCCAAACATATTAAAGTTGTCTATCTCCTCCAAGTTATCCCTTACTTGCATTCTGAAAATACATTTAAAAGACAAGCAGTCATTTCATTTGTTTTCATTAAGTATTTGTATGCTTAGATTATAAGAGTTATCATTTGGAGATATTGTTAAAATATTTTTATGAATTAATGTCGAATGTTAAGTTTTGTGCATACTCGAATTTCTTTTCAATTTATCTACGTAATCAAGTACCGGAGGGTGATAAAAGACAATCGCAAGCATTTTTGGGAAGAAAAAAATGGTGAAATGTCTTCGAGCTCTGAGTCATTCAAGCATCTCCAACATGAAAAACAAAAAATTATAAGAGCTATTTTGAGTCACTGAAGCATCTAAAACATTGATTATCGAATATTGCTCAAAATGTTTTTTCAAGACTATAAATATCACTTTCTGCTTGCATAACTGTATTTCTTATTTTTTGTTCAGAATGTAACTTAATCGAAATCTGTACTTCAATTTCCCTTATCGAGCATTACAAAATTTAAAAAATTTAACATTGTGTTAAAAACTAAATTCATACAGCTTAAATTCTGAATTTCATTCTAGTCACTTTATATAGTTAAATCTTTAAAACTTTTTTTATCAACGGCGGACACCTGAGGGTTGAACCCTATGCCACAACAAGGCCAGAAACTGCTACTCATTTGTCGTTACCCAGCCGGCACCTGTGAACCAAGTCACGGAGGCGAGTAGCGTTACTGGCGTCATACCTCCACAAACCCGTTTATAGGGTTCCACTTTCATACATCATCACGGAAGAAAGGATAGAGAAACACAGAGAGAACAGAGGAAGAAAGTAACATCCATGCCCGAACCGGGATTCGAACCCAGGACCTCCCTATCCGCAGTCAGGCACTCTGACCACTAGACAGGTTGGTCGGCGAAATCTTTAAAACTGTATCTCATTAAATGCTCAGTTTCAATGTATCAAATTTATCACATACATGCTTAGCGGTGCAGGCGAGTCCCGGCCGATACCTTAAGGTTAACAGGTTGGAATACTCGTCGTCCATCCCCAAGCGTCTGGTGTAATTTTGAGCCACGGTCACAGGTGATGAGGTGACACTTGAGCTGGCATCCTCCTCTCCACATCCACCAGAAATTTATCGCAATAAAATAATGATATATTGTTTCATTATAAGTTGAATAATTTTATAAATTTATGTGGGCCGACCCATTAGATTAGTCTTTAATTATGGTAGACTGGTGGATCGATATTATGTTGGTCCATCAGCCTGCTACATGACAGGATAGCTACTGATAGCGATCATTCTTGCAAAGTATTCCTGCAGTCATTTCCAGACTTAAATACCTATATAGTTATTCAGAAAGAACCCAGCAGTATCAGACAGACAGTATCTAATAACTTTATGGTTATCACTGCTGAACCGATATCTTGAAAAAATTCACAAAAATAAGTGATAATTGAAATTAGATGGTGAACAAATGTATATTAATTATAATAAACAACAATCCAGGAAGAATGCCACAGAAATTTTGTCTTCTATTCAAATGTAATGATAAATCTCACACGAGTTTTCTGTTCTGAAATTCTCCTTGCTGGATTTGGCGTAAATTCTATTCTAGTCTAGTTCTTATTCTATTCAATATTCTAGTGTAGTTCTTATTAAATTCTATATTCGATTCTAGTTCTTATTATATAAATTCTTTTCTATTCTAGCTCTTATTAAATTCTATTCTATTCTAGTTCTCATTAAATTATATTCTATTCTAGTTCTCATTAAATTATATTCTATTCTAGTTCTTATTCTATTCTATTCTAGCTCTTATTAAATTCTATTCTATTCTAAAACTAAACTCCATGGCACGACAGCTCGTGTGGACCAAGGCTTACAGTGCCCATAACTGTTTTCATGACCGAGAGCCCTGGGGTGCGAAGCACCTAACTGTCCCAGTTAGGTGGTCAGCCTAATGTGAGACCTCCGAGTGTTTAGTTCCCAAGCATGCTTGGTACTCAGTTAATCGACCCACCTATTCTATTATAGTTCTTATTAAAATCTTTTTCATATTTTTTATAAATTTTTGTTTTTAAAATTGTTCTTAATGCAGAAAATCAGAAACTGTCCATCTTGTTGTAGGTATACTTAAGAATGTGGAATTCCTTAATGAGAAAACAAAATAAAATGTAATTGTTCCTAATACTCCACAAATGCAGACCTAATGGTGTTGGAGATTTTTCAATTCTATTGAAGTATGCGGAATAGGAGGTCACATATAGTGTGTATAATTTATGTACTGAAACATCTCTATACCGAGAGTATCTGCATATCTTGGAATCCTACAACTCTAATTTGAGGCTGGTGCCATATAGTCAGTTACTTGAGACGCATTTGATTTTTTCTCTCCGGAAAAAATATTTACAGGATTTTATTGGTTTAGAATAAAAAAGGTGTGATGAAATCATTTTAAAGGCTCAAAGCATAAATTATTGATAGAATATTTTTAATTATAGTTGTTATATAGAATCTCATTTATACGTGTTTTTTATTTGTTTCTTCTTCTTTTTTCTTTTAACTATTTTTGAATTTTTTTCCCACGAAAGTGATATAATGCATTATCATTTTTAGATGTGATCTAAGGATATTTTATAACATATTTGATTACAAATTAAAAAAATTACATAATAAATAATTATTACAGAGTTGCATTACTACACATAATTCACTTTCTAAAAATGTATAGTCAGTTTTTGAATATCTTTTATAATCGCTTATATGCTGCTAAATATATTTAGAAATCCTACGTCGTATCTTAATTATCTTACAAATTATTCGATAAATTGCTTACCATCATTTTAGACCCATTACCATGAGCTTTTTATTGCCTAACATAATCTATTGGTTCAATGAATGGAGTTGAATTTCTAAAAATTCAATACTACTATGAACAGCTATATGGTCATATCAAAATTAGATGTGAACTTAGGAGAAAATATCAATTATTTTGAAAATTTTGTTCCTTATCTTGTTAGAAAAACAAAACCTTATTGTTCTATTTCTTAATAATTTCAGACTCTAGTGACTCCCAAATGAAAATTTATTATTATTTTATCTTGAACTTCTGCATCAACAACCATGATAATCTGAGAAATGAATTTCCTCGTATAAATTTGGCATGACATTTTTAAAACATTATGTGTTCGGAATATATTAGGATGTTAAAATGAGAAGAAATTTATTGATTAATTTCATTTCATAATATAAATCAATCTCGTCATCACTCCATTTTAACTCGGAATTCATGCTTGGTAGAACTTACCAAACCAGATACCATCAGCTGCAAGCTATCAACCCCCCATAGCGTCCCATTCCCTCGCCGCGCCGGCTCCATTCCCTTTTGTACACCTCCACCCCTAGGGTTGGGTTCTAGGAATACAATGTATACCGATATCGTTCCATCCCTCTTTTTATTATCACAAACAACAAAGGAAAAAGGGTAGGGAATGCTCTCGATAATTCATTCCAGACAGCCGCTTGACCTTGAAAAACTTGTTGCCCCATTGCCTTAAAGGGGGGACTAGGAGGGAAAACCTAGTCCCTCCTTTGTACACACACTAGTGACCTACAGAACAATAATCTCTTCTGTGATGAAGTTTCAGTCTAATGATTGACGCAGATTACATACAGAATAAAATAATAAAAACTATTATAAAGTGTTCCATAAGTCAAATAAAATAAATTATAGTGTGAATAGAGTAAAGCATTTATCTCCCTCCAACTTCTTTTTTTTTTGTGAATGCAAAAAAATGTTCAAAATAGATTATCTTTTTGGCATTTTAATATTTTTTCAAATAATCTTGCGATTCATCATATTTAGACAAAATTAATTTCGAGGATTATCCAAAAATAGCAACCACACTCTTAGAAATATGAATTATTACTATTTGATGTAAATTTTTCTGGCATTTAGCATCCTTCCTGTAGTTGAATAGTTGTATTTTTTTGAAAATTGTATAATAAAATCTGAATTTTTTTCTAATTTTTCTGGAAATTAATTTTTTCTCTTATCTAATAAAGTGAATAATCCAAAAATAATAACTATTATTCTCAGTGATAATTGAATAATTATTATTTCTTTTGTTGTGATTTCTCAGAAATTTACTTTCTTTCTGCTATTTTATAAATTAGGAAACCCGAAATAGGTTTATCCGTAAATAATTACAATTAAATAGTGAAATCTGCATTACTATTTTTTGTTAAGATTTTTCTAGAATTTTATTTCGTTCTGCCATTGAATACATGCGAATTACATTAAATAAGATTATCCGACCTAGAATTATACAAAAATAATAATTTATACCGAAATCAGGATAATTACTATTTTTCTTGTTATGATTTAGGTACAAAGTTTATTTAAAATAATAATCATTGTACAGTGAAAAATTACTTTTTGTTATAATTTTTCTAGAATTTATTTTTTTCTATCAGATACATTTGAATTATTTTAGGAAAGATATGATACCATCGAAGATTATCCGAAAATAATAATCTGTATACAGTGAAATATGTGTGAATTATACAGTAGAAATGTATAGTGAATTATAGAAATGTGTAGTAAAAATGTACCATATATATACAGTTAGTATAATGTAATATAAATACAATCTTTTGAGTTATCTAGAATAAGATTTTTTCAACCAAAAAAATTGCGAAAACAAATTTTTTATTTTATTTATTTATTATTATTATTTTTTTTTTTTGAAGTTGGATTTTTTTCTACTTCTTTTTGAATAGAAGTTATCAAACTTTATCATGTTTGTCAATATTTATTTCGTTAATATATGCTAACTAATAATTCAAATTTAGAAAGATTTTGAAAATGTTTTCAGTCACAGAGTGATTCAATCGTCAAATGTTATAAATCAGTTATTAAATCTAGCTAAAGCAGGAAATAAGTACGATAAATTTATTTCATAAATATTGGAAATTAGGAAAACAAAGTTGGATTTTAAAATAAATAAAAAAATCTTCTAATATAGATATAGGTTAAAATAAATCCCAATGAATTCAAATAGACTGTTCCGATCATTAATTCGAATCTTTATTCGTTCTAGAATTGTTTATTTAATGCATATTTTTTAAATGATAAT
This sequence comes from Latrodectus hesperus, assembly GCA_037975125.1. Taxonomy (NCBI): domain Eukaryota; kingdom Metazoa; phylum Arthropoda; class Arachnida; order Araneae; family Theridiidae; genus Latrodectus; species Latrodectus hesperus. The sequence goes on along the minus strand of JAJQOW010000980.1, from coordinate 45,691 downwards.
TTAAATTTGAGACATGATATTGAATTTTACATACTACAGTAAAATCCTCTAAAATTTTCTGTCTGTAGAATATATCAAGAACTTTCGGAATTCATAGAATCTGTTGGTTGTTGATGGTGAATGAGGGCGGCAACAGTCTCATAGCAGTTGGCGCCAAGCGATCCCATCTATTTTCGCAGGTGCGGGGAAAACTTTCTCAGAAAAAGCAATTTGCACAGTTGGTATGCTGTTATTTACATTGATTATCGCAAGTTTCTCCGTGCTTTCTTCAGCTAGATAACAACTTCAAGACTGATAGAAAATTCGATACGCTATGGACAATAGATACCGAATCATTTATTTTCTTTGTGACCAATGATAACACTGGTTTTGAAACATTTCTGGGAAAGAAAGATTGCAGCTGCCTATTTATTGCTACATTCTCTGTCGTAATGGGAAAAGCATGTTTCTTCGGAAAATTTTGTTAATTTTGTCAAGTTTTTTTGTATTTCTACATGCTCGTATATTAGATTAGGGAATTATAATTTATTTATATTTTATTCTTAAGCATTTGTGTGTAAATAAACACTAAAATAGAAATAGCTATTTCCATTTTATTAATTTATTGTACATTATATCTATTGAAAAATTCACGATCTAAAGAATAATTGTATGGATTGATGGATTTGTTTTGATCAAAAAATTAAATTTTTTTCTGCGTGATTTAGCTTTAAAATATTGAAATCATTCATTCATAATTAACTGATATAGTAATATTTTGATAAAGCAAAGAACATAATCATGGTTGTTTATATTTTGCTTTAAATATGAAATTAGTTATTTTAATTAATTTTGCTCACCCCTTTATTTACTTCATTTAGTTAGTTAAAAGAATCTTATTATCGATATGCAACATAATTTTAAAATAATAAATCTACGTTTATTCAAATAAAATATTATTGCTCATCCAAACTTTTCGAATAAAATGAAAAAGATAGTACACTCTTAAATCATAAACTTTTCGAAAATCCCAAACTTTCATTAAAAAAAGAAAGCTTGATATTCGATTCTGTTTTCTTTTTAAATATCAGAACTTCATTGCCTCATCTAACAATCATCAATATATGAAATTATCTTATGTATAAATATATGAAATTACCTTATATCATGTGTGATTGTTGAGAGAGAATTCACTTCAAAATTACTCTAAAGATTTTTAACTGAAAGTCCTTACTTTCTTAATTCAATGTAACATGTTAAAACATCATTATGTGAATGTCCCATAACTTGTATAAAATGGTTTTTGAAAAAGAACTTTCAAAATATTACTAATAATTTTCTTCGTCGTTTTTTTATTTTTCTCGAAGTTCCAGGTTTGCAGAATGTTCCAAGATTGTTCTGATATTCATAAATCAAACTTATTCGGAATGCTCTACATTTAAAAGTCTAAAAGTTTCTTAAAGAAAATAAGTAATATAATTCGAGTATTTAAATGCTTTTCTGATGGATTTTAAAAATTGAATATTCCAGGAATGCCTTATAATGAATCTTTGTGATAACTTTTTATAGTATTTCTGACAGTAAATATATAACCTATACACCTATTTATTATTTCTCGTGAAAGATTCATAATTTATTGGTATTCAAAATTTGACTTGGACTTTTTGGAAAATTTGTTTTTGTTCAGTATTTAACCTTCCAAACTTCACTGCAATAACTCATAGGTTCGACTGTCTTGGGGTTAGAGCGGCTTGCAGGTCAGCCAAGCGTCCTTTCTCTTTGAAAGAGCAGCGACCTCCTTCTGATGTTATGAAATGTTATATGTTTTTAAAGTCTCTAATTTGTGTGGCGAACTGTTAAAGTATCTTGCCTTTCCTAGTAATTCAGGCAATGCTGAGTACTTTGATGTTATGCGACCCGTGTCAAAGGTGTATAGAGGACACTGATGTTAGAGTCTAATTTGTATGGTGAACTGCTAAAGTATCTTGCCTTTCCTGGTAACTTAGGCAATGCTGGGTATTTTGATGTTATGCGACTCGTGCCTAAGATGTATACAGGGCACTGTTGTTAGAGTCTCTAATTTGTGTGGCGAACTGTTAAAGTATCTTGCCTTTCCTAGTAATTCAGGCAATGCTGGGTACTTTGATGTTATGCGACCCGTGTCAAAGGTGTATAGAGGACACTGATGTTAGAGTCTAATTTGTATGGTGAACTGCTAAAGTATCTTGCCTTTCCTGGTAACTTAGGCAATGCTGGGTATTTTGATGTTATGCGACTCGTGCCTAAGATGTATACAGGGCACTGTTGTTAGAGTCTCTAATTTGTGTGACGAAATGCTAAAGTATCTTTCCTTTCCTTTCCTAATAATTCAGGCAATGCTGGGTACTTTGATGTTATGCGACCCGTGTCAATGGTCTATAGAGGGCACTGATGTTAGAGTATAATTTGTGTGGTGAACTGCTAAAGTATCTTGCCTTTCCTGGTAACTTAGGCAATGCTGGGTATTTTGATGTTATGCGACTCGTGCCTAAGTTGTATAGAGGGCACTGTTGTTAGAGTCTCTAATTTGTGTGGCGAAATGTTAAAGTATCTTGCCTTCCCTAGTAACTCAGGCAGTGCTGGGTTGACCTTATTTCCTGAGATTTGAAACCACAAGTTTCGCGGATAAAATCTCTAAAGTAGACCTGCCTTTACAGGATTAGGAAATCCAGAGTAAATCAACTGAACTAGTAGTAATGATTCCTTGGGTTTCAGAGGTAGAAATGACCACCTGTTCATGTTCGTTTGGTGTAGACTAGGAAACTATTTTCAGTGTGACTGAATCTTTAGACGGAATAAGGAAAACAACTTCGGCTTTTTGCAATAAAATTCTGCTTGTAAAAAATGCCATAAAAGTAAGGAAATGGCACATCATATTAATTTATGAATGTGATGGCCTAATCCTTACTAGTGATTGAATATTTTAAATAATTTTTTTTAAAGAATTACACCTCAGCACCATAAGGGGCCTTCGTAAACAATGTGGGAGAACCCAATGGAAAAGAACTATGTTATTTTGGCTTTGGAGTTTGGTACAAAATGCTTTCAGGAGAAATGCTTTAGGTATCAAATCTAATATACAATAAAGAACTGTCATTCGTAGATATTCTAACGATGATTTGGAATCCATTTAAATCACAAGTCTCAGTCTAATTAATCCCCATTAAAATGATCCTAAGATTCGAGAAAGTTTAAAATTTGCAGTACATATTTTTATACTTTTATCCGTAAATGAATTTAGATACTTATTATTATGAAGAATTTCAATAATTGGTAAAACAGAATAATACGTGTGAAAAATGCACTAAGAAATACTTGTAACACTTGTAAAACAAGGATTCTATCAGAATGTATTTATTATGACTATAATATTCATCACTTTACTCAAAAAATGAAACAAAGTATAAATTCTCTACTCTCGACTCCAAATTTTACAGCTTTACATAATTTATATATGCAAAATGAATGAAAGGAGTGGAATTGTGAGAAGCAAACTGGATATATGTATTCGATTTCCAGTACGAGAGTTCTTCTTAGAGTTGGGTTTGTATGTCATTGGGCACCTCTGCTTTTATCAGCATTTTGTACTATTAACTCCAAACCCAATGTTTCCTAGTTCCAGTTGCTCGGGTCACCCACTTTATTAATAAAGTCCGATAACCCTTTCATGGAGTCTAGGTGTAACTCTCTAGTATGGATGATGCCTAAAGAAGTTAATCTAGGGAGGGCAAGAGCCTCGCATTCGTAAATGATATGCTTGGCCGTTTCCTCTTGTGTATGACATTTCCTGCAGATAGGGTCTTGCTGAAACAGTCCCATTTCATGGAGGTGTTTTCTGAAATAGTAGTGCCCAGTTATGAAGCCTACGATTAAACGTATCTTCTGCCTAGAGCACCTTAGAATTTCAGAGGCAATCCTCGCTGATGACCCACAGATCATACTTTTAGCGTGGGTTTGACCAGGAGTGTTGAGCCAAGCTTCATACATCTTCCGTTTTTCCCATCTAAGAACATTGGTTTTTGCGGTCTTCAAATTGATCCCACAAAAAGTTTCTGCACCGATGGGAGCGAAAGACGATCCTTGTTTAGCAAGTTCATCAGCCCTTTCATTACCTTCGATACCTTTGTGCCCTGGCACCCATACAAGGAAAGTACGAGAGTTAGTAACTGATATAAAATATTCATTTAATGAACAACTCCTACACAATTAAATGAAAATGTATAAATTCAAGTTTTTCATTTTTGATCTCTCTCTCTCTTTCGAATATACATATTTCCTTTTTTTAAAGTTATCTTAATTAGGTTGGTTAAGGTACTTAGCTATGTGTACAAATGCTTATTTCTTCTAACTGCTCCGATATTTTAAGTCATAGTCAAGTAAAGAAGCTGACACCTGAACTGGCACATTCCTCTCAGCTCACACAGCATCTGCGAAACAAAATTTATATTTATCTCTCCTATTAGAAATAGAAAGTTTGACATTCAAATAAAGTTTCATTGCTTGCACATTGTAAATGATTATTAATCATTTAAATTTAGATCACTAATAATTTTTAGGACGCTTTTATTCAAATAATTCCAATTTGTTCATTAAACGATTAAATAATTGTAATTTATCATAAGCTAAAAACACTATGCAAGACTTAAAAATTTCAGGTAATAAATATATTATTAACTTTAGTAACTTAGCAAATATATTTGACTCAAGGGCAGCTCAATAGACACAGGTCATTCAGCCCTCAGTTAATTGTTTTACAAGACAATTGAAAAAGGTACTCGAAAAAATTAAGATTCGTCTCTCAGTTTTAAAATAAAATCATGCGAATAAAAAATACAACAAATGGATACAAATGAAGATAAAATCTATAAATCAAAACCACAATAAAAATTTCTTCATCTTTAGATATTAATTCTCAAAAATAGAAATTTTTGAAAATTTTTATTTCCACTTTCGTCCTAATTTCAGAGCTATCAAGTTACAGATTTCTTACAGTTACAGTTATATAAAAATCGCATCGTATATTTTTATAGTGATATTTATTTAATTTTTTAAAAAAGTAATTTTTTTCTTGTCCATAATAATTACAACAATTTCAACATGCAAGTCATAAAATAAATATTGAACAAAGAAGACAACTTTTCTATTTTGTTAAGCGAAAAAATATATAATTCTCTTAAATTTATTACAGAATTTCTGTAATGATTACGACAGAACTCGATTTTTCCACTCCTTCTAGAAGTTGATGTAACGAATCGAGGTTCTCATAGAAGGAAGTAAAATGTCTGCGTCAAATAACCTGAAACAAATAATTCTTGTTTGACTAGGAAAGCACACATTCGCTATTGTGTATAATTCAAGATCCAGCATACATATATTTTCTCACAAGGTCCCAATAATTTTCTTTTTATGAGAACTTGAAGTCCAGCAATGGCACGCAATGAATAAGATTTGAATCAAAACATCATGGTTCCGCCCAAGCACGAATCTTGGATTCAGCATGAACCCTAAGAAAAATAAATATACAGGGAACAACGAAATAAGTGTCAACACCGTTATATTTATTATACGTCAAACACTTTATTCAAATATATTTTTACTTTATTATGCATACTAATGAGAAGAATGAAACAATCTGTCAGAAAAGGGTCAGAAAAGGTTTCAGAAAAGGTTAAAATATTCGAAAAAAGTCATGTAAACCATATGCATACGTCTTATTTTATCGTAAAAATTATTACTTTTTTACTGATTTCTTTTCATATGATATCACCAATTTTTTAATGGTTTTCTTTTAAATGCGTTATAGTTAAAACAATTCTTAGGAGTCATTTTATCTGGATTTTTTTAATTTTCGAGGGAAATGTAATAGATTTTAACAAAGTAAATAACTCGAAAAAATGGAAAATGTTATATAAAATTTTATATAAATTTTATACCCCTCAGTATCGACTTTCAAGATTTCAAATGTCCATGAATTCCTGCAACACATTGAGCATGCTCAAAGCAATCTTCAGTTTACATTCGTTACAAAATAACAGAGACTTCCAATCACAGTAATATTGATATTTGTTCTAAAAATAAGCCATTTCCACTATTCGTTTCCTTCTTCTTTTTTGTAATATTTTGTAAATTCTTACATTGAAATAAATGTAATAAAAAAACACTATTATATTGTTTAGCCCCAAATGAAATAAGTAAGATGAAATGAGATTTCAAGTGGAACTAACAGAATTACAGAATTTTCTTCTGCATTTTGGTATGAATTCATTTTCTCCGTCTCAGAATTGAGATTGATACTGACAATAAAAATATGTCTCTAAAAAATTCCAGTATGGAAACGTATAGGACGGGATATTTTATATATTTACAATAAGAATATGTTCTTTGAATGACAATATTTACAAGAATCTCCTTTCCTCACTATCTCTAAAAAAGGATTGTTTGATCATATAAAGAGCAAATAGTCTTATGTGATATATATATATATACTATATATATATATATATATATATATATATAATTAACATTCTTGTGTGAGGATTATCTAACAGATGACGTTTTAAATATTTTAGATTAAAAATTATCTTAAAATAATGGTTTCAGCCAAGTTAAGGTTGAATTATTTAATCACCATAAAAATATGAATCTATATATTTTGAAATATTTTCTCAATATTTTAATTTTGAAAATGTAAATGTATTTTAAATAAAAATCTTACGCTCCTGAATGTAGATATGCCATAGCAGATTCAACCATTTTAATGTTGCATCAGAACATACACTCTGTAAAGATTGAATAAGGATATAAAAGTATTGAATAGTTTGTCTGTGATCATTTACTATTAAGAGAAAAACATTATGCAACAATTATTTATCTAAATTACTCTACGATTTACAAGAGAAATTATTCTATATATAATTTTTACTAACTCAAATTATTAACTTTTGCTAACTTAATATCAGATTATCAGCTGAAATCATCAACTCAATGAATCAGCTGAGAAATACTGAATATTTTATTAAATATTCAGTATTTCTAAGCCGATAAGTTCAATTTATTATTTTAAATCTCTCCCCATCAGCTGTTATTTTTTAAATAGATCAGTTGTAGGGATTTGTAATAGTGTTTTATAAAGAGTAATTACGTAAATATGAGATCAGATACTCTTTTTTATGTTATTTAGTATTTTTAAGTCAGTACTAATTTTAGAATCTACTTCCATTAAGATTTCGCAAGTCTATTTTTTACACAAGTCATCTTTTATATAATTAAATAATATGATTATCAATAAACGTAAATGGATGATTTTAGAAGACTTTTTCTTTGAAACATAAATGACTATTAAAAAAATGAGGTTCCAAATTGTTCATACATAAAAAATATTTGGTTTTGAATAATGTTTTTTTAAATTAAAAAAACTCATAAGTGGTGTAATATGAATAGGTATCTTATATTTTGCGTTTCTTGTATATTTTTTAATTTATCTATATACGAATGATTGTAAAAGAAATTAAAACCAAACTGACTGTATATTTTAGATGTTAGGTTTTATCGTATAGTTATTTACTCCTCTTTTTGTGTGTGTGTATATGTCATTTTTATATATTTTATCTAACAACATTGTGTTTTCATATAATGTCATTTTTATTCTAAAATAAATTGTCATTTCTTGCATTCCATTGAAAATATTTATATTCCATTTTGGTAGGAAGAACATGTAAAATTAAATTTAAATTAAATTGAATGTTATTTAAATTTAGAAACAATAAATATGTATTAAATTAATTAATACTTTCTCATTATTTTACTCTTACATTGAAGTCTCAATTCTTTGTTTAAAAACTAATTTTTCATCAAATTTCTTAAGTTTTTTTTTTCTTTTTGTTCTTTTAACAAAATAAAGTTTTCGTTCCGCATCACAATTCGTCAGACGACTTCAATATTACTTTTAGAAAACTGCTTGAAAGTTTCTATACCGATAGTGTGCTCTGTTGCCAACTTTTGAAAAACATTGAAATAAATGGTTTTTAAAACCCATTGAGAGATTTATTGTTTTCGAGCTCCTGCTAAACGGAACCAATAATAAGCCCTTTTTCGAATGGTGGGCAGTTTATCGTTTTTCTCATTGTACTTCATTCATCATGGAACTCATTCTTATACACTTCACTTATATTAGCATTCTAACGCCTTGTAACCCACGTCATCAGGAAAATTTACATACGTCACGTATTAATTTTTCTTTACATATAAGTAATCATTTAAATGAAAATCTTAAAAGCTTTTTAATTCACTGACTATGTGGTGGCCTTGTTGATTAGAGCGATCGTTCTCATTATCGGCAGGCAGTCAATTCGAATCCCGATTTAACCGAAGATCCGTCGTATTCACTAATGGCGGCTGGGAACCGTTTAAAATAGGCGTTGGTCGCAATGTCATCCAAGTGAAATGATACCTCTGGGGGTGGCAGACCAAGTATTGGGGGTCTCCACCGGGCTGTTTCCATCTAACTGGTAGAGCCCAAATCAGGGCTGGGTACAGGGAAGCATGCTGATGCAACAACAAAAATTCACTGACTTTGTATATATGTAAAATGTGTTTGAAAGTTAATGTCTTTCAAATATGCCTATTGTAAAAATATCGTTGACGAAGATCTGATCAAAGAAAATTGAGAATCCTGAGTATGTGGAAAGAACAAAACGACTGATTATTAAAGTTAGAGCTATATTAATAGAGAAGTAAAAGCAAATCTAACTTCATGTTTTGAGCTCCAGTGGCTCAGTAGCTTCACGCCGCTTCCCGTAAGCTCAGCAAAGTGAAGCATCATTTGCCGCGGGCAGTGGTTGGGAGGGTGACCACGGTGTACTCTCCTTCACTGGACTGCTGGAGCTCCGTGGGTTGGGAACGTGTCCACGTTAATCTGTGACGTCCAAAGTCCTTCCGCTGGTGTGGCGTGGATGTGGAGAGGAGGGTGCCAGCTGTGTGGTGTAGCCTCGTCACCTGACCGTGGTTCAAAATGACGAGGCACCTTAATAGAGCAAAGTCGTACTTTCACCTTCGTGGTGCTCTGATCCAAAATGAAAGACTTAAATTCGCATAGCCAACGGCATAGCGAGCTTGGCTTGTCCAAGTGTCATATACAACAACAACAACAACACTTCATGTTTTGTCAAAATGTCTAAAGATATCCAACAAATAAACAAAAATTACTGCAGATATTGTTATGCGCGCCGTTTTTCAGGTATATACCTAAAGATACCTAATAAGAAACCGTGCATATCTGACAAGACGCAGAAAACGCATCTACAATTTTCCAAAAAAAAAAAAAAGAAAAAAGAGCAACAAATGAATAGCACAGCCGATCAATGAAAATTTTAAAGATAATGTAGTAAAAAATAAATATACAAAGACTTGGTGGTATAGTCTGGACACGGGCTTGAGACGTATGGTTGCAAAAATAGTTTGGTTTGAATAATACATTCCGGTTCTTTGAATCAAGTCTGATTCTAGGAACTCTTCAGAAACTCGTTTTTAAATCGAGATCCATGGTAGCTTCTCACCTTTCTGTAAGACAAAAGGGGTCACGAAGTATATATTTTCTGTAAAATGGCAGGATTTCTGTCTAACAGAAATATTTGTTCTTTGTTCTGAGTTGAATTCAAAGCAATTTTCACGTTCGTTTCAGACATTTTAATATAAATCTTCCTTTTTCATGCTTCTTAACATGCAGTGAACTCTGTTCTATATCTTTTGAGAAATTGTCTAAGAGGGAACAATTGCTTAAATTCTGAATATTTCTCCAGACATTAATTTTGTTTTGGCTATTTTTTTTTCGTATTTAACAAATCATTGATAAATTGTGTCAGAATTATGCTTTGATATTAAAAAAAAAATCGATAACTTTCATGATTTTATCAATTTGAAAAAAAAGCAATTTCAGATTCGCCAATTTTTAACAATATCGAGAAAGATTCAGCCACAGAATATTATTTCAGTAAATAATTCTAAATTAAAATGTCACTTTAAATTTATCGTAAATTTTAAAAAAAATTACTCGCTGATAAATTAAAGGTTAAATAAAAAAATAAGTATCATTATCTATTCAACATCTTTTAACACTGCATTAGTTAAAAAAAAATAGATTCGTAGCAACAGCTAAAAATGGACTTTAAAAAGAAAAACAAATAAAATCATATTTAAACTGGAAATTGGATTATGCTTGTGAAATATATAGATGGACTTTTGCATAATTACTTCCACAATTTAATTCACTGATTTGTTTCCACAAGTTTTTAACTCATAGCTTACGTTGGTAGTTAAATTTTCATTTCAAATTTCGAGAAAAGTATAGAGGAAATTATATCAAAGCATAATTATATAATTATTAAATAAATTATTTATTACTTCAATAAATATATAATGAAGTGGCAATTCCTTATTAAGAATATAATGTGAATTATTGCTGCTTTCTATATTTTGCGTTCAATGTATTTTTCCTTTTATTCGATGTGAAAACAGAAAATAAATAAATTTATTAATATTGTGTCAAAAATAATTTTTGTGAGTCGCCTGTCCTATAGTCATAGGCAACAAGAGAACGACTGCGTACTTCATTTCTAAGTATTCAAAAAGGAGGAAAATGTTCAGAGTCATTTATTGCACAATCAGTTCCTGACAATAAATTAATCGAGCAGATTTACTTTTTTGTTCTTTTTACGAAAGGAAATTCGAAGCTTAAAATTAAAACCAATGCCCTTGATTATATTTATTTTTGATATTTTGGATGTATATATAAGGACTTTTTTTTTTAAAGTTCATTCTGCTTTTTAAAGAATTATATTTATATAATTCACATAATAATTTATTTCTTCTTCTAGAAAGTATTGAGTAATGAATAACTGTATAAATATAACATTATCATTTTTTGCGATAAATGGCAGTGAAACTCCCCAAGGAATTTTCTAGAACGATTAATCAAAGAAAGATATTGAATAATTGTTTTTTTTTATGGTAGAGGAAATTACTATAATTTGAACGTAAAGGAATGCTATACAGGCGACTTTTACTCTGCTTAGAGTAAAATATTTTTACAGTTCTAATGCTTACTCAACACAATGACAGTTAACTTAGTCCTTATCCGTCTGTAGAAGGCAAATTAAATTTATAGTCTGCTGTCGAGATTAGGTTTGATTATGAAATGATCGTTTTTAGGGAAACAGTAGCTAGTAGCATTGCTAGTCTGGATACTGTTTCCCTAAAAACGATCATTTCATAAACTAAACTCCGTGGCTCGACAGCCCATGTAGGCCAAAGCCTACAGAGTCCATAACAGACCGAGGGCCCTGGGGTGCGAAGCATATGTACCAATTAGGTGGTCAGCCTAAAGTGAAACCTCCAGTGTTTAGTTCCCAAGCATGCTTGGTACTCAGTTTATCGACCCACTGAAGGGATGAAAGGCTGAGTCGACCTTGCCCAGCCTGAGGATCGAATCTGTGCCTTGGGAGCGTGAAACGCTGCCACCTAAGCCATCGGGCATCTTTCTAATATAAATGCATTGCTATTTTATAAAGTTAAGTTTTTTGGATTGATGAAGCATTAAAGCATTTTGCTACCAACAAAAATGCAAAAATAGGCAATTTGGAAAAAAGCATTCTTAAATAAATCTGTATATTTCAACAAGGCGTATGTTATATTTATTGGATACATAAATAAAATATTTCTGCGCATGGGCAATGTGCCAAATTTAACATTCTATAATTCATTATTGTGTATATTCATTACTATTGCACATTTTACTTCTTCCCAGTAATTTGTAATATTTTTGAACAGTCGAAAATGTTGAATTTTGATTGATATTTATTTCAGAACTTCCAGTGTACAAAAATTCTGAAATATGTTATGTGAATGATCTTGGCGATATTAATCGAATTTTCAGCGAATTTTAGCATTTATTCATTAAAATTGGAATTCGTACATTTAACTAGAATATTTTACAAGGCAATCTAATTTTTATTTTCCCGATCAAACCAACTTTCAATTAAAAAAAATTTTTTTTTGGATGCATAATGTTTAAATATGTTAAAATTATCTTTATAATATCAAAAGAGTTATTTAATAGCTTACTTTATTACCACTAAGTGTACTCATTTAACACTACATTTGAAGTTATTTTAACTTCTAATATAAAATAAAGAATAGATTTCGATTTGACAAACTAAGGTTTATAAATTATAATATATATATATATATATATATATATATATATATATATATATATATATATATATATATATATATATAAACTTTAATTTTAATATATTTCTATCATATCTTAAATCATCATATCTTAAAAACACTTAGCATTAAGGATCTGATAAGGGTAGAAGATGAACGCGAAAAATATCCCTAAATACAATTGCTGCACAACTCAAAATAAAACAAAAAAATGAGAGTAATAGTTTCAAAATTGTTAAAAAAATAGGCCTAAATTCAATATTTTGTGAATATTTAAAAAACAATTATAAATACGTTCAAATTATGAACATTTTTGAACTTATTTTAAAGGAAAAATAAAAAACGAACATTTTAAAATATAAATAAAATATCTATAATTTACTTATACGATGTAACATAAAAAATGCGGAAACATTTTTTCTTTGTAAATCAACTTTTTTTGAGAGTGTTATGTTTACAAACAGATTAAATTTTACGATAACAGGAGGAAAAAAAAATTGAAAGTAGATAAAAAACGCATCACATATGCTCGATGGATCTTCACTTCGAGAGTTAAATAAATAAAATGAAGTATGTCCTATTTACTGAATTATTTTTTGTATACCATTGCGCACATTTTTCTCACGCTGATATTAGGAAACTTTTTCTCTCTGAAGGAAATGAAGTTGAATAAGAAGAATATGTTGGACTTGAAATTATTTAAAGTTCGTGGCATCGGGATCTTCTAGAAAACTGTAAAACTTGAATGATATGGAACTCATTCGAAAAAAGAATTCAAAAGAACGTACTTAAATTCGCCCTTATTAATTAAATAAATCTTAATTTAATTAAATTATTGAAATTAATAATTAAAATTAAAAAAACTAATGTGTTAAATATTTCTAAATATGCATGCATATCAACAATACAGAAAAAAAGATTTTTTATATTCATTAATTTTTTTTATAGTTTAACTAAATGTTTCTTATTTCGATGATTTTGCCTCAAATTTTTAGAATCTTCATGGAGCAAAAACTAATAACTTTTTAATGTGAGCAACAATCATATTGATTCAAATAATCGCGTGCCAACTTTGTTCTCATTATTTAACTAAACCTTTTAAAACTACACCTGATAAAATATTTTATCTTATTAAGCTCACCATAATCTTTAAGAAACTAGTAAATATTTTTCTGATAGGAAAATTAATCTGGAAACCATATATAGTAAACAGATTTTCCAGATTTCAAAGTTTTGATTGTTTTTAAGCTAATCAGAGTCAGATATTTCCAAGTTTATCTCATTCACATCATTGTTTTCTTGTTCATGAGTGGTTATCTCGTTTAATCAGGATTAAAATAATCAAGAATCAATTTTATTTACATTACACATTATTTGGTCGAACTTTCTAAAATGATGCTTGATTCCACCCTGATGAATTTACTGTAAATCTCATGTAGTTGGTAAACATTTTTTGCTAACATCTTCGACAGAAGACGGAACAGTTTTTGCAGGCGTTGTGGCATAAAATGACAAAAATTTAAAGAAAGTATTACAAATAAATCTGGCAACTCCAAGTTAGCTACATAAAAAATAATTTCTTTTTAATAATAGTGTAAATATTTTCAATTAATAAAAATAATATGTTTTTTTATACTGACTGTCTTCTTTATTAATATTCTGCTACTAAGAAGAAAAACATTTTTGTAAGATTAAAATTTTAAATTATTTAAATTCAATTAAAATCTTAAAATGTTTAAATAACATTAATTCTTCCAAAGTTTCTCATTTCTTTTTTAACTTATCACATATTGCATTTTATTACGCGAATGAAGACGCAGAAAATTATCAGTCGTATAACTCTTATAAACATCAATCATCATTAGAAAAATTTGATAGTTTAAGGATGATATAATATTATTTTTTATTAATACTCTCACTCTCTCTTCACTCAAACATGATAAATATACATTTTAAGTTCGAAGTTTCTATAATATACAAGACAAGATTTATTTCAGTAAATTGCAATCAACACCTAGTAAAAAAATTAAACATAAAAATCTTGAATATATAAACGTAGATCAAATTGAAGAAAATGCACGATGTAAAATGAATATTAAATACATACTCATTACTTAATTATATGCGTCTATGTCAGACTGTGTGAAAACATTTGATTGCATTTTAATATAAACATTATAATTAGGATAAATTTTTTTTAATTTAATTATTTTTGTGGAATTGTTTATAGATATACATTATCTTTGCAATTATCTAATTAGCTTATTTGACAGAAAATAACCGTTAGCATAAAATGTTATGAAATATAAATATTTGTTTTATAATGTAATTGAGAAGATATAGACTACTTAGATACATAATAAATAGCATATTTTTTTTGAAGAAACATCATATAAAACAGCATAAAACATGAGCTCCATTATTAGACAACTCTGTCACGACTTATTTTAATGTTATATTACCACATTTCTTAATGTTGTTATTTAACATATTATCATCTGTTTCACTTAATTCATTTTCATCAATTTCCACTATTCGTTTATCTCTAATTTAATTGTTTTTACAGTATTCAGATACGAATTTTAGCATACGCTTACAAACCGTGATTTAGGAACACGTCCAGTCTATGGAACTTTTATTGTATAAAAAATATAGTCCAAATTGAGTGTTGTCTCAAAGAAAGTTTATCTAGATGTGATTAGAAAAGGCCTCTATTTTGATTGAAACATTTTGTATTATTAGATCTGTCACATCATTTTTAAAATTTCACATCATCGTCCTTTTATATTTCCTGTCACCGTTTATTTCATATAATATCGGTCTTTTTATCATTTGTCACTCTAGACCCTTTCATCAAACTCATTTCCCTTTATTTCTTTTTTTAAAATTGATTTAATTGTTTTTAGAAATGCACATAATTTAATTCTTTTTTTTTTCGAAAAATTTAAAGCCATGTTCAGAATTTTTGCCATCAGAGAATATTTTTAATAATTTTCGGATTATTATAATAGAATAAGTTAAGCGAGAGAGGGTTATAACTGGTTATATCTAGCTTGTGTTTAATCAATAAAATAAAAATCCATGGAGAAGCAAAATTTCAGTATTTGAATATATTTTATTCCCAGAAAAACCTACAAAATAAGAAATAAATAAAAATGTAATAATTTATTAATTATAAGTCCCAGTAAAATAAAAAAGATATTAAAATTTTTTAATTCTTCTGCAATGCTGAAAAGAGTGACGTGGTAATTGGCAGCGGTTTTACGTTAAAAAAATTACTCAAATTCAATAAATTACATATATATAAATTAAAAATCTATATAATTAAAACATTTTATATCTAATATAATGTTTAAAACAAGGTGATATTAAGTTTAAATGGATGACAATTAAGTTGTGTTATAACTAAAATCACTACGATTTAATTAGAAGTTTTCTTATGTATTGGAAAAAATGTTTTCTACACAAAAATCCCATTAAAATTTTTATGAATTTATACTTATGCTAAAAGAAATAAACAGTTTGAATAATTTAAATGGATGACAATTAAGTTGTGTTATAATTAAAATCACTACGATTTAATTAGAAATTTCTAAAAAAATATCCACATATTTATAGTTAGAATATTCATATATTTTTCACAAATCGTTTTTTCTTCCTGTCATTTTATTTTATTTTTCCTTGTAATTATCAATATCATAAGTTTAACGTCTTGGTAAACTTTTATCGAATACATTGAAAAATATCTGTTTATAGATTGGAAATTCTTTATAAGCGGCCTTTTCTACGCCTAATCGTTCTAGCCAGCTTTTGGGGATGAGATTTCGGGGTGAAATTTTGGGAGTGGCTGAAAAATTCGTGCGAGACCCCACGTGGCGATTTAGGACATAAACAAGAACAGGTTCTTTTCTACCCTAAAATTGGCCCCATCATGACTTGCACCCAAGGTCTGCACTGGGAATCTATTAATTTTTCATGCTTCTCTCCCATTTCCCCTAAAAGAATACTCACCCCAGAGGTCAGACGAAATTCTTGGGAAAAAAAAAAAAGAAAAAAAAAAAGAAGTCAAGTTTGACCGTCTTTTTCCCCCTTTGTTCTTCTCTGAGTTAGGGAAGGCGTTGTACTTGGCTTCATATTTTATTTCACTTTTGATGGTTTTTCTAAACTACACTATTAATTTTTCCTGATGTGTCCGTACATCAGTGATTCTTACATCGAGGTCAACTGCGTCGTAAAATTCTTTGCTCTGAACTTAAACTCATGAGTAAGGAAGAACAATAAAACTTAAAATAATAAAGGAAGTGTCCAGTCGTTTGTTTACTGTGAATTTTTCCGGACTATTCTTTCGTCAGCATAAAACTTTCTAACTGAAACCATTTTAATTGATTTCTGATACTTTTTTAGATAAAAAAATCACAACAGTCAAAGTTATTTTTATTTTATGAGCCATAAAGTGTTGTTTCTTTCGTTAGAATTGAGATAATGACTGCATCCCTTTATCACAATTCTCATTGGTTTAAAATATATATGACGTCAGATAACGTTTCATCTAAGTCACATCGTATTGAGACAAAATTGTAAATCCGACAAGTCGACGAATTTCTTACTGGCTTTGAAATCGTATTCTTCAAGCGGCAGCAAACAAGGCGAAGTTCACCATTGAATGTCTGAGAATAGTGTCTAAGTTCATTTTGTTAATAAAACGATTTTTTATTTAAGGACCAAAGCATTGGTTTGAGAATCTTTTCATTGATTCAATCCATTAACACATAAACAATAGAATAACAGAAAAAGCAATGAAAAAGACATGATAAAACATTCACTTTATAATTAGTTTAAATCGGCATGACGATTTAAATTTTTTAAAAATTTCATTCATTAATAAAATTCTAAATTAACAATTGCAATATTTGTAAATAATTTCTTTCGAATCTTAAAACTATAGCCTTGCTTACACCAACATTAAAAAATTTCATTTAATTAATGTTCCTGAAATAATGAAAAGCAGATTAGTAAAACATGGGCTCAAAAAGTTCGTTGGAATTTTTTATTTATTTTTTGGAATTAGGACTTTCTTGGTCCCCATGATATTTTGCAAGAAGTTTAAGAAAATCACGGAATGTTAATCCCTTTATTAACATGAAGACATTGTTTCTCTGAGGATGTATGCCTGATTCATAAAAAGCTTGATGCAAAAATAAAAACTGTTGTTCGTTTATCAGAAAGTCTTAAAAGTAAAAGACTTTCTGAATAAAATTTTATTTATTATTGTGTTTGGTAGATAGATGCCTTAGATAAAAATTAATTTCCATAGGTGACTTTAACTTCATCGACCAATTTAATAAGAAAATGATAATCATGTTTCTTTTCTTTCCTAGTCTATATTTAAGAAAAAGCAAGGAAACAAAATACGAGATTTTCTGAAGATTTATATTATTTTCTCTAAACAATTAAATATATATTCAATATTCTTAATTCAGTTAATGTATTCAATACATATATATTTACAGATGGATTCGTATAATAACCGGGAAATTTCCATCATACACGGAACATGTAAAAAATAACATTCATATCTTGCTTATGAATACATGGTTGATGCTCTGATTTCTAATTAATGCTGCTTCAGAGTCCACTTTCAACTATAACTCCCAGTTAAATGAAATCCTTGAATGCAGAATGATACAAAACAGCAAACAAATCGAAATCTCCATAGTTTTATACAATGGTAAAATCGAACCATTAAGTTACCGTAATGAAAAATGGGATTTTTTTACTTCTGGGTCAAGCCACGACATGGCATATAAATTCACAGCATTCATTTTTTCTTTTTAATATCAGCACGCAGGACAAAATAAGTCAAGAACTTGTGAATACCATGAGTTTAGCTAAGTTATTTTGAACAACTTAAGAATGGCAATAAAAAATGAACCAAATCTAAGGTTCACAAATTCTTATGCTACTTATTCATATGCTCATTTAAATGTAACATTCCATCACTTTGCAATCTCTTGCGCATAGGTGTCAAAAAAGAGGGGTCGTCGAAGTACTTTGAAATATCGTTGTTTTATTGCTAATATAAACTAAATGTGTTTTACAGAAAAAATCTTGACAAACTGAGAAAAACATTGGTGACATTCTTAACCTGAGATTCAATGATATACGTTATAAATATTAAGCTTTTAACTGTGCAACAAAAATTTTTGAAACGTAATATAATTAATGAATAAAAATAGGAGTCACTATATCTTAGTAGAAAAAAAATGTCTTCCTTATTTCAAAAAAATAGCAGGTTCTTTAATTGACACAAGCAGAAACTTTCATGATGAGAGAGTCTATGCACATTAATATTTTGAAAAATCTAATACCCCTCAATTTATGTGGAATTGAAATGTATCAATTTCTTCGTACATTTGATGGTGATTCAAACTTTTTTTTTGTCTAGGATTGAGGGAGGTCTGTAGCCTTCCGGCCATGTACCTCGTTTTCTAATGAATTAGAGTCCTTGGATAGTCTTGGCCTGGTGATGAACAAATCAGAAATAAAGATACAATAATGAATAATACAAAGATATTGTGGTAAGTGCTCCCACTGGATGCACTCTGCATGACTTGTGTTTTTTAAACTAAGTAATTGAGTAATCCTAGTAATAAACACTTAGATGATGACAATAATTCTTGGTACACACAAAATTCTTATACAATTATTTACAAGGGAAAAGATAAGGAGAATACACAGGATGATTACAATAATTCTATGAAGCACACAAATTCCGTTAAAATATTTACAAAGGAGTTACAAAGAAAAAACACAGGTTGATGACAATAGTTCTTGGATAAAGACAAAATTCCGTTAGAATGGTTCAAACTTATGACGAAATGCTGCATTTGATGACTTCAATTGGTAGAAATAGGCTGCCGAAAACGTAATTCAGTAACCTTAAACATGATGAAAAGGGCTGTCAATAATTGAATACGCAATATATGTGCGTACGGGAATGAATGTTACCGATTAGTTATACATCAGTTTACAGAGCAGTGGTCTTTTTCATAATTTTTCCCTTCTTGGACAAAATCTTTTAATTTCGTATGCATTTATGAATGCATAGCTTATAAAATAACAAATTCCTTTGGGTCTTTTTTACTTGATATTTATCACATTTGTAATTAAATTATATGGCCTTGAGCAAGCAAACTTCTCTTCGTAAATGATTCAAAGTTACCCAAATACAATAGAGAATTAATGCGCTCGTATTTCAGAACAAGGATATAGCTGCAATCCAAAATCATTTCCTTCCTTTCTTACGAGATTGTTTCGAAATGTTTAATGAATGAAACGTTGGTCTTAATTTATATTCAGTCTTTAACACAAATATTTGTTTTATTATTCATTTTTAAAATATATTCACTAGTAATAACAACGAATATATTTAAAATTTTCTTTGACTATAATATAAACATTTTAATTTAAATACCATTCGCTGGGAATTACAAATAAAGAATTATTCAAAATTGTTTTGGCAACATGAAGAAAAACGAAAAAGTATGAATTTTAAAGTCGCTGTGTGTCTAAGTGAGGCAGAGCATTGTTTTTTGTAACCGGGAGGTTACGGGTTCTTTACCAGGCCCAATCGAAGATCCGTTGAGCTGAGACAGCCAATGAATGTTAAGCCCACTGATATGGCGAAGAGAATGCCAGATCAGATTTCGACCTCGTCATTAGACTGTTGTTCAAACTAATCGGCGATTGGTTATGTTTAATCGGTAGAAATAAGCACCCAAAAACACATTCTAAAATTTTTTTCCCCCGATATGAATGGTAGCGAACGACATTTCTTCGTGAAGAAAAACTAGATGTAATAAAGTACTTAAATCAATAATATATTTCTTTTTTATAATTTTTTCATGTGCAATTCTTTATTAAAAAATATATTACAATGGAAATGATAAAAAAGAACATGTTCGATTATTAAGAAAGTAACATTTCATGTATAAGCCTGAAATCTATCAAAAAATTTAGGAACAATTATTTGAAAACTTTGGATTTTAATGTTTAACTTACAGGAGTAAATAGATCATTCTAATAAAAACATTCAAATTATTAATATTTTTATTAGAATTATCTATTATTTTACAACAGGTGATCATACTTTTCAATTTAAAACTTTCGAAAACTAAAATATTTTATTTGTTAAACTATATGTTTAATATGTTAAAGTAATCAGAAGAATATGTTAAACTAATGAGAAAAATGTATAATTAGTAACTTTTTAATGTTGCAATTAACATTTTAATTAATCAATAGTATTTAATGCTAGAGTTCAATATCATATTGCCTCTTGATGGCCAGGATATGATTAATGTAGTACACATAAAACCAGTCCACCAACATCATTGCATACTTGGGACACTGCCCGAGGGAGAGATTGAAAAAGATCTTGTAAATAAAAATTAAATATTAGAACAAAGACGAGTCGCTCTCAAATCATAATTCATCGCAATTTGTTTCTGGATTCATTTTCTTGTGAATCATTAAAGAAATGCTAAATATTTCAAAGTTAAAATCTTGAGAAACATATTTTTACTAGAGTTCAAGCATGCATAGAACCCGGTATAAATGTCACTCAATGACTTCTTTAATTGAAGTAATTTCCATAAAAAAAACTCAAAGTCTGAACCAATCCGACAAGGTGAGTTCAATGACCGGTTATGTTTGGCAGCAGAGATAGCCAAACAACTAAAAACTATCGCAAGGGTTCTTTAAACATACATTGGGTTTTTGCATTTCGAATAGATTTTTGATAGATAATGGGGCGTATTCACACACACACTAAGGATGAAGCATGAAAAATTGAAAACCACCAACTGGCCGATGAGCATGTATAAACTGAAGAAAACTGTATGGCCCGACAGCCCATGTGGGCCAAGGCCTCCAGTGCCCATCTCTGCTTTTCTGACCGAGAGGCCCTGGGATACGAAGCATATGTCCCGATTAGGTGGTCAGCCTAACGTGAAACACACAGTGTTTAGTTCCCAAGCATGCTTGGTACTCAGTTTATCGACCCACTGAAGGGATGAAAGGCTGAGTCGACCTTGCTCAACCTGAGGATAGAACCTCGGACCCTGGGACGTCTTGGGAGCGTAAGCATGTATAAGCACATTGTTCAACAATGATATGAATCGAACAAAGAATCTTGCATTTTGGAAAAAAAAAAAAAAAAAAACCTCTTATCACTACGGCGTAGTATTAGCTATTTTAACATCGCAAAATGATCCGAATGTTGTTATAAGGGCTTGAATGCCCACTAATCTTTCAAAGCGTGCTTTTTTTTTAGATATATTGTATTCCGTAATCACGGAAAAAAATCCGGAAAAGTTTCAGTCAACCATTTAGACTCTAAATGGTTGAGTGAAACTTTTCCAGGTTTTAGGACTTTTCGACACGTATGTCTACATTTTAGAGATATGTGTATGCAGAAAGCATTAATCTTGTTGTTCAATGCTGTTAGGATTGAGACGGAAAACTTCTACTTTAAATAAAGCAATATCTCCCTTAATACATGAGGATAATTTTTTTTAACGTTCTAGTTTGCTTTTTACTTAAAAGGGTAATGCGATTTTTCACATAAAACAAGCAACATTTTCAACTTTTGCGGCTTAATCACAGGAATATATTAAATTATTACACAATGCATTTTGAGTACTGATATCACCCTACATTGTTTCTGGTTTAAAAAGTTATGAAGCTATTAAATTGCAATACAATGATAGTTTACTGAATGTTTTGATTGATTTAAATGATTTTTTTTAGTAAATTCCCTTTAAGATTCTTAATTTCAATCACAGCTACACTTTCATTGGCTTCTACTCACCTCACTAGTTTGGTAACATGAAAATTAGCGGACACACAGCTCTAATTCAAGAGACAATAAAATATCTTCTCTAGCTGACCTTCCTCCATTTAATTCTTTCTCTATTCCTGGAAGAAGTTGGTCTAATGGATGAGCGAGGTGTCTAGTGCCATTTACCTCTCTTTGTAGTTATTGGTAGACACCTAAGTTAATCCATGAAACCAATGAAAACAACTAAGCTGTTGAAACAATATCTGTTGATTTACCATCTGTTAAAGAAAACTACGCTTCTCTGGTAATTGCTCAGGAGTTGGTAAACCGTGAAACTAATCTTAACAAACGATTGAATCTACATTCCTTATTGACATACCATGGATTAGCGTTTGAAAATTCTTCTTCTTAGAGTTGGGTCTGTATGTCACCTCTGCTTTTATCAGCATTTTGTACTGTTAACTCCAAACCCAATGTTTCCTAGTTCTAGTTGCTCGGGTCACCCACTTAATTAATAGAGTCCGATAACCCTTTAATGGAGTCTAGGTGTAACTCTCTAGTATGGATGATGCCTAAAGAAGTTAATCTAGGGAGGGCAAGAGCTTGGCATTCATAAATGATATGCTTAGTCGTTTCCTCTTGCGTATGACATTTCCTGTAGATAGGGTCTTCCTGAAACAGTCCCATCCCCAGGTGAAACAAAAGAAAATAGAAGTATTTTCCTTCTCTGTAATCGATTATAAAACAAAAACCAAGAGGTATTAAAAAAAAACTTTAATAAATCTTCGGGGCGCTGCCTTTAGTCATTGAGCTATTGGTTGTGCACTTCACAATAACCTATCCTAATTGTATTGTTAAAAACTTTCATAAATTATTATAATAACCATTGATTTTTACATATTATATTGAAGTAATAATGGTATCTACAGTTTCCCATGACGGCACAAAAAATTCTTTTTTCAAAAATTGCAAAAGGGCTGTTATTTTTCCTCTCGTGAACGGCAACATTAAAGCACTTTATTATTTTAAGCAATTACAATGAAGGAAATAGGAAAGTAAAAAAGTAATAACCGATTATCATGCGCTTTATAAAGTTTTTAACATCACTTCTTAAGCAGCGAATCTTTTTAGGAGCAATAAAAATGCACTCAAAAGTTAACAGAAGATTTGTATACAATTTATGAACTTTTTTTTCATCTTATAAAATAATTTCGGTTGTTCTTTTAAGAAAATGATTGTTCATAACTATGACTTGTTTGTCGCTGGACGTTCACTTTTCGCACGCGGCGGTTTCTAGATCACGAACTACTGAACTGGAATTAAGGATCTTTAAGCATCCAAGTTGTCAGCTCAAAGCTCATACTTTAAAAATATGGACGTTAAAAAATTTTATTGATAATTTTTAATTTAGAAACTTTATATACAATTATTAAGATAAATTTAATGAGAAAGATAAGCTAAGCAATTTGTTGTAGATTAGAAAAATTAACAGAGATTTATTTTACAGCAAAATTATTATTACAGCAATAAATTATTCCATTAAGATATTTTTTAAATCATATTGGCGGAATTTTTGGCGTAGGTTTCCTGGAAATATTTTGAATTTCCTGGAAATGCAGTGAGAGATTTATATAATTGAGCGAAGGTTTTTATAGGAAACTGATGAGAGTGTATATTTTAGCAATTAATAAGCTTATTGTTAGTTGATTTTTTATTAGTCTAATCCTCACGATGTAACACAGAACGGAATTAAAAGAGGACTTCATGAAATAACAATTTAAGAAAAGCCTTATCTCAGCTGTAAAAAAAACTGTAAATTAAATTTCAAAAATGTTTCAGAGAATTTTTTCGCGAAAGTATATTCAAAGATATGCCGCCAAACTTGTCTAGTGGTCAGCGTGCCTGACTGCGGATAAGGAGGTTCTGTACTTTTTTCTCTATCTATCCTGTCTTTGTCCTTTCCTTGTATAAATGAGGTGTGAATGGCTGCCTATCCTATAAACGGGTGCTCTATAGCATGTGTGTAGAGCAAAGTCGTACTTTCACCTTCATGGTGCTCTGATTAAAAACGAAAGACGCTCCCAATTGACTTAAATTCGCATAGCGAGCTTGACTTGTCCAAGTGTCATTAGTAACAACAACAACAAAGATATTCTTTCTAATCAACATGTTGAATATCATACAAGACCAGAAACGGGTAAATGCTTTTCTCAACAGAATCTGCTCTTCAGTTAAGCAGCTTCAATTGCACCTCAGGGACAGAAGTTTCGACACCGCAGAGATATAAGCTAACAACCTTAATATTTTAATTTCATATAAAACGCTTTCTGGCTGGACTTTCCATCGACAGTGGGCCGTATTTAAATGTCCTAAACGGGCGAGATGGGAAATCTCTCGAGCACGCACCCCAACAGACGTACATGCGATGGTAGAAAAGCAACATCCATTTATTGTTGTTCAACAGCGGCTGGTATCAAACCCGAAATCTTATGCTACTAAGAAAGCTGTCCTACCATTAGACCACGATAACCTTAAGATAGATGTTTAACGGTTCCAAATGGAAACTCTCGATAGAATTAGCCGTCGTGTGCGAAAAGTGACGGAACTGAGATAAACAAACAAAATGGAATATCATTTCCATTTATTGTAATTTTGGATTTTTAATGTTTAAGGTATTGTAGTATATTTTTTAATGTCTATACACACATTTATTTACTAATCATATGATGTAAATATGAATATTTTCTTTTTACATTGTCTATAACTAGTCGTGGTAAAACTACCTTTATGTATAAAAAAGTTTTTTTTCTACTTTCTTATGCATCCATATAATTTTGGGAGTCAAACCTACGAAAGATGGAAACAATTTATTCTGGACTTCATTTTGTGGTGCATAGGGCTGGTTATCAATTGCTGTTTTCCTATGACACTTGGACAAGCCAAGCTCGCTTTTGCCTTTGGCAGTGCGAATTAAGTCAATCGGGAGCGTCTTTCGTTTGGATCAGAGCACCACGAAGGTGAAAGTACGACTTTGCTCTATTTGAGGTACCTCGTAATTTTGAACCACGATCAGGTGACGAGGCCACACCTGAGCTGGCACCCTCCTCTCCACACCAGCGGAAGGACTGGTTATCAATTTGTGAAGTAGAGATATGTTCAGAGTCGACTTATGAGCACCTTACGGAATTGCTATTGTTACAAAAAAAGTGTCTCACTAAATTTTTTTTTTTAATTATCAAGACGAATATTTATGTGCCAACGCAGACCGATGGCTGAGTGGTTAGCATTCCTGACTCCTGAGCTGTGGGTCCCGGGTTCGGGCATGAATGTGGCTTTCTCTGTTATCTCTGATGATGTATGAATGTGGCCCACTCTACAAAATTCATTAACAATGCGCATGAAAATTTTCATGATTCGAGAATTTTCATTCGATTTAGTTTTGTCAATTTATACGAGATTTCATTTTTTGATGCAAAACATAGTTTTGAGACAGTGTTGATTAAATTATTTTGCAATATATCTATACGCAGATTTTTATTATTTAAACTCTTCCAATTTCCCCCCTCTTTAAACTAAAAAAAAAAAAGAGTGGTTAAAAGTATTCTTTTTTAAATTCTATAGTTAATTTCATGTTTTTTTAAAACCGGATTTGAAATTTAAAATATGTTTTATAATTTATTAAACTGAATGCTTTTTTATTTACACAGAAAACTTCACTAAGTAACTTTTTAGAATTCTTATCTTTACCTTAGTTCATCTATACAATATCAATAGCATGCTTTTTTGCATTTATTTTTAAGATTTGCCCTTTCAATTCAAAATTATGAGAAAAGCCACTAAATCTCGATATATTCTTCTGATAAAATCTAAATCAGGTGAGCATATGCCAAGTCCAGTGTAAACAAGAAATTCATTTAACAAGGAATAAAATTTAAAAATGAACATTAAGAGGTTACATTAATCTTATTTGTTATATATCAGATTTTCTGAAGTGTGTGTCTGAAGGTGAATATAACATTTGTCTCCCTAAAAATGTATATATATTTATATAAAAAAAGCGAGATAAATCCTTTATTGTAACTTTAGCTTCATATAAAATGGCAGCATTTGATATATTCAAGTCTGAAAATAATGCTTAAGTGTATTTGTCGTATCCTAATACTCAATAACTGTTGATTAAAAATTTTCCCGAAAAATTAAAAGAAATTCTTTTAAAAGTATATCACAATCGAAAGCAATTCGAGACTTTCCATGGTAATTTCGTGTTCGGTTTGTCGTTTGCAGTTTAATCAGAACTAATTCCTATAAGGACTTGCAGTTTAAGGTGGATTTCTAAATACTACAAACATCCCTCTCCGAGTGCGGAATCGAACTCACGCACTAAGGACTCATGGCGATTACCATTCAGCTGTCAACACTTGAAGCTGATTAAGTCAGTGGCTTGATTTTAAAAAAGTCAAGTGATTTAATTCTCTGAACTTCCATAGCACGCTCACAGAGAATATTCAGACACAAGAAATTTTTAACGTACATAGATTTCATTACCATGAAATTTGCTTAATGGGACCTCTTATTTTCTCGTTCACTTACTCTTCTACAAGACTTAAAAATCTTCAATGAGAGAAAAAAAGTCCAACTTTTTGTCTGTACATTTAGAATCACTTTCGATTATTTGGGCGTTTTGTCTCCAATGACATCGAACGTATAGTGAGAGTGAAGTAGAATCCAAGATACTGATGACATTACAATCGGAAGTGTCATAATGAAACTGATGCATCCCACAAGATTTCCTCAAGGAAGAAAGTTGTTTCGAAAGAGAAATACTAAGAACAAGGCTGGGTGGGTAATGCGTAGGAGAAAGTTTCACTAACCGACATAGAAATTGTGAAAGAAAGGAATCAAAGTTAACGGTTCGTATTAAATCGAAAGAACACAGGGAAGAGGCAAAGGAGTTTTCAATTAATTTTTTTAACGAATGGAAATTATATATTTCCTAGATTTCAATTCTAACTATGAATTCTTATTTGTAAAATTCTGAGAATAGATTAATTTTTCAAAAAACTAACCGTCACAATGAGGAAAAAATCGGGAGGCACTACTAGCGCCACACTTTTGCTCGAAACAGAATGTTTAAATTGATAGCACCGAAAAAGAATGTTACTCTACATCAGGGGTGCACAACCTTTTCAGAATGAGGGGTAAAATATGAAAAAAGATCATGTCGAGGGCGAAAGCAGTACGTAAATGTTAAAACATGTTATAAACGTGAAAACACTGTTTTTTGTGGCAGTACACATGAATTGTAATTGTTAATTTACTTATTTACCCATGCAAACATTATACAATAAATTAATAAAACACAAACATTATTGATATACTTAAAATAATTTATTTCCAGAAAAAAACTTGAAATTGAATAACGTGAAAAAACTTTTTAGTAATTATACAAAGAACACAATTTAAATTTTGAAAAAAATTAGTAAAATTTAATGTGATGGCTATGACTGAATAGTTGAAGTTATTGATTTTATGTTGGGCTTAAGATTCGTTGTGGCAATACGAAAACAGAAGAAAGGTTCTCATCTGCTATTCTATTTCTTATTTTTGATTTGTTTAAATTCATTTAAGAAAAGGTTTGCTCACAAATGTAAATTATTTATTTTGATGTAGAATCGTTTTCCTATCAGATTTTTTCTTTTGTTTATTTGAAAGAGTATCATTTCTTTTTAAATTAGTCTCATTTTATTAACAACATTCGCGGGCCAAATACGTCCCAATATTAAACTTATAAATATATATATATAAAATACGTTACTAAACAAATTTAATTTAGTGGCAAATACTTTGTCCTAAATAACACATTTCAAGTTCCAATAATCAATGCAATTTATTTTTTCATACGTTGCTGACTTGGCATGTTTTTAGAAACGAATTGATGAACTACTGTTCAAAATTTTTCTCATTTTGAGAATATTTACTATAATTAAACTTTCAGCAGAAAGTGAAGAATTCAAATTAATTTTTTTTTCTATATGACTGAACACCCTTTCACACTATGCATTAAAATGTAAAATAGCTAAAATTATAAGCATAAACAGGGAGATATTGCAAAACATTTTTTTCAGAAACTCATTTACTAAATCAATACTATAGACCCTTTTTCTCGGCAAAATTTCGGCAGTTTCTTAAGTTTTCAAAAATTAGATTTTCATACATTATCGGGAGAAATTATGGAAAATCAGGAGTTTCCCAATAAAATCAGTGGGCAGCAATGTATATGACATCCTACCTAATGCTGTATCATTAGAATGTGCGAACAGTCAAAATTTATACATACTTTGCATGATATGTATTTGAGTAGTAAAGTTTATCTTTTAACGAAAAGTTTTAAGTATAAAATTTTCACACATTTTTTTTTTTACTAAAGTTATTTGTCTTTCGCAAATCGTTTCAGAATTTAAACCAAGCAGCAACACATCCTGCTCGGCGACATTCGGACAGGCAAGCAGACACAATATCCGCCAAGGACCTGACAATTCTGCACACTTCCGCCAGAGCAAAGAAAAAGGAGAAGAAAAAATACTTTTCTTGGTACCTTTCTTTCCCCCAGTCCCTTCCAGGAGAGAAACGAAAATAGGACGTCTCACACTATTTCATTCATGGTTTACAAAACGGAAGTAGTCATGACTTTCACCCCATCCGGTTTTCATTCATACGAAATAATGTGGAGAGAAACTTAAAACTACATCCTGAACCAAAAAATGTTAAAACTATAAGTTACTTTAAATACATAATACTTAAAATCCAGCAAATAGTCTGTGAAGATAAAGATGTTATTCACAGTTATCTCCTCCTTTGATAATATTATAATAATTAATATATTTCAAACTTAAGAGATTTATTTCTTCAGCTACTTTTGCGAGATAAGAATTAAAATATGTAATAATCATTAAAATTGTAAATTCTAAGCAGAATTTTCACACTTACTTTTCATATACAATAAATATTATATTTAAAGAACAGGTGTGAAGAAAAATACTGCGCTTCTCGTGAGAAACCAACTGATCTACAAATTTCATATTTAGAGGGGGAGATTAGAATTGGAAAAAATATTCTGACGTCATTTTCTCCCGGGAACAAGTCTGCGTACTTCCGCCCATCTTGATCACGTGGTTACATCTCAACGGAAGTACTTTGTTGTAAAGCGGCAAGCAGGAACAGCTGGGGAACACAATAAACATCTTCCAGATGGAACATCCAACTTTTGCCAAAAACCTTCTCCTGGCAGGTGCGACCCGGTTGTAGTTTACTACCCTTCATTGAATGACTGCTACGATTTGTTTATTTGGCACACTTTTTGGATGCCCTTATACTACCATGAATTCAATAATATTTGTTAATATTTAAGACATTAATCAGAAAGAAATTTAAAGTGTTCTTTGTTATCAGGATCAGATTTACGTATTGTCAAATCATTAATATTTAATAAAAAATTCAAAACTTAAAATTTACCGGTAAAATATTTTAAATTTTCATATCAATAAATAACAAAACTTCAGGTGAAATTAACACTAGCTTTAAATAAAATGGGGAGTTTCATATAAACCTTTCAACAAAAAAATCGATCCCAATAACAGAAAAATACTTAAATTTTTCAATACTAAAAAATATTTTTTGATAATTACATATAAATAAATGAAAACATTTCAAAAAAGTTCAAACTTTATTTCTCATTAATCCAAATCATTAAATATGCAAGCTAGTGTAGCTTGGGTCATTGTGGCACTCATTGGATATAAAATAAAAAAATAATCAGTCTATTTTATGCAATTGAAACATAGAATGATTTGGTTCTACAAGGAACCAATCACCACAATACACAAGACATCTACATTATCACAAATTCCCATCTTGCTTGCTTTATATATTTACAATATATGAATACAAAGAAAAATTGAAACCCTTTAACATAGAAAAATTGTTGCAAATCATTGGACCCCTTCATTCATATAACCAGCTGTCCTTGGAAAATATGTGGTACAAAACAACTACAGATTACATTTCATGAGGGAATGAGTAAATGCATTGAGTAATATGCAAGATGTCACTATGTAAAACAAATATAAAGAAAAGGCACTTCAAATACAGACTGAAAACACATGGCAGTCGAAAAACACTTAAAAGATGTAGAGAAATCACATTTCCATACAGTTCAGTTTAAGACAAGTAGGAACAATAATAATGCTATATTGGACATATTTCAATGATTCTGAGTTCTATATCGCGTTACAATAGCTAAGAAACTGATACACAAATATTTATTGAATACAGTTGACATTAGGGCATTACACAAAAATTAGTATTACTGATATCGCTTATTAAAAAAACTTTACAAAGAAAGTAATTTCTGAATCACTACTATTTCTAATTACAAATAATTTAACACTACAATTAAAAATAAATAGAATTTTGATTGAGGAATTTTTTTAGCCGTATTACAAAAATAAATTTATAGGCATGGAAAATTCATAATAAATAATTTTATATCACACCTTTTCACAAATGTAAAAGGGCATACAAACATATTGCACAAGTATTTGCAATTTGTCAATTTACTAAAATTAAGATATGAAAATGGAATGAAATTTAAAGTTCTTGTGTATATTCTATATAAAAATAACTGATCTTTGTATATTTCAAAATTGTATTTTGTATATCTTAAAAGATATCTTATTTAAAATATAAAAAAGGCACTTTATGATTGTGGCAGCATTATCAGAACAATTAAAAATTAGTTGTATTCGCGTATATGCAAAACAACCTTTAAGAATGATGTTAAAATATTTAATAGCATAAGAATGTCTGGTTAAAGTTCTTTTTTAAACATCGTGCCCTTTTCCTTCTAGACGTCGCGCCAAGTCGTTAACAACATCTCTGAAATTCAGAGGATCCAAATTCTTCGATAAAAGGTCAAGAAGAAGCCAGTCGCCCAATTTGCATTTGTTGATGATTGTTTCAAGATTGTCGTGATTGGCAAGTCGTGCTCGGGATCGGGTAACCATTAAACGAGCCCGTGGATAGAATATAATCAATACACGGTAGATAAGGACGATTCCAGACGCCACAGCAAGAACAATAAACCAAAACCACAGGAAGACATAGATTTTTTCGTTGATGATATTGATTGGTAAGATACACATGGCATCATGACGTTGTACGTCACCAGAAGAACCATATCTGTGGAAGGTACATTTCGTAAGGCGAGGAAATACCTTTATCATTGGATCGTAGCGAACAGACCAATCCCAACCGGTGAACTGGATAACTTTTGAGCCATATGTGGAGAACTCACCACCAAGGAAGGCATCCATCAGGAAGATCTGGCCAACTACATTAAGGAAGTTCATAATCTCTGCAGCTGCGTAGCTCATGAAATACAGACTGTGGTTGTTGAGATTTGCTGCCATGTATTCCACAAGTAATTTTCTGTTGCTTGTCTTTGTTTCTTCTGGTAAAATCGGAGAATTGAGCCCCAAGATTAGATTTTTAATCCTGCCACCTTCCATTGCCTTCCAAAAATATCTTGGTACATAGAAGAGGATAGCCTGCAAAAACAAAACGAAACATACCCACTGATAGTAAGCATGGTAGACTCTCTTTTCACCAGGAGTGTATTTGTCCACTCCAGGATATGGTACTTCTTCACCCACTTTTTTGAACCATGCGTCCGGCAAACTGAACGTTGTGTGTATCCAACAAAAAGTATCTAGTAAGTCTGATGGTATATCATCTTTTGATATGCAATCAATGGGGTCTCCAATATATTGCCTGCCTGTAACAAGAATACTAAAAGCTACAAGGATTACTGCAGTTGCCTTGTAATGGAGA
Source organism: Latrodectus hesperus (assembly GCA_037975125.1). Classification (NCBI taxonomy): domain Eukaryota; kingdom Metazoa; phylum Arthropoda; class Arachnida; order Araneae; family Theridiidae; genus Latrodectus; species Latrodectus hesperus. Next base: position 13,716 of record JAJQOW010000980.1, on the reverse strand, counting down.
CGGAAGACATTATTGTCGATTGTTGTGGAATCTGTTTTGAAGAAACTTTTCAGTCCAGCAAACAAATCCATAGTCAGTTACCTATAAAACACAGATATCAATAATAAGCATATTTTTAAACATAAAGCAAGGCATACAATTTTAAAGTGAATATGAAATAAGATTAATATATCGCACTGATAATAATCGCAAGAATGAAATTACATTCTGAACGTTAAACGCTCTACTACGTCGAATACGAAGTAAATTATTAAGACATCTGCTGCTAACCATATGCATATTTTGATTTATCCACTTAATTTTCACTGTCCTAAAGTATAAAAATATTAACAATGCGATACGATAACAGGAAGTAGGAATGGGTTGATTGAAATAAAATGAAAATTAGAACATAATAAAAACAGTATTCAATGTATTTAAATTCTTGTTCCATTATGTTAAAGCCCTAGCTTTCAAAAATATTTTTAAGTCATTTTGTTAGATGAAAAAAAGTGCAAATCATAACAAATTAAATATTATATTTAATCATTTTTTAAGCATTCACACAATCCAAACACTCAAGCTGTAAAATAGCCTATTATGCAAACATTCCCATAACAAATATTTCAAAATATCTACATTAATCAGTCACCGAAAAAAAGGAGTAAAAAAATTAATGATTTACTTCCTATTCAGATGTACAAAATCTAAACATTCACCATTGTCTAAAAATAATTAAAGAAATCAAACGCAGCATTCGTTCCATGCTGACGAGTTTTGTTCTCCAAGCAAACACAGGGTGGAGCTATTCGTCGCCGTTTGACGCGCAATGATTAGGAAGCAATTAAGCGCAGTCAGGATAAATCAATTTTAACGCGATGACATAGCGGAAAAAACACCTGAAGGATGCATAACAGTTGTTCTTAATGAGACTGTTATAACATCGGCGCTGTTGCTTATCAATAAGATTTATTTATCAGCAATTTCGATGTTATGGTTTACACAGACGAAGCACTGCAATACGAGGGAAAAAATTAAATAGAAAATTAAGGTTATTATTAAATAAAGATAAATTAGACAGAAAGATAATTTTGAATGACATGATCGGTTAACCGGAAAAACTGCTGACAGCAAAAATGTATCTAGGAAATGAATCTCATCAATTATGAAAATTTTTTGAACAGTCAAGTAGATAAGAACAGTCAAGAAGAATAGTTTAAATGTCTTTTTAATTTTTGTGAATAATTAAAAAGACATTTAAACAATATTGAAAAACAATTATTTGGATATCTTGTTCATTGGAATTTTCAAATATAGATATTGGAGTTCTTGCGAACTTTATTTCGAGAATTTATAAATTAACTAGATTGAAAGCAGAAGGAATTTATGAAGTTACAATCATAATTAAAATTCAAGCTACGAAAAAAAAAAAAAAAAAAAAAAGAAATTCAGTATTACATCGGGTAAGAATTTCACATATAAATATTCCATTGTTAGAAGTTTAAAACTCGATTATTCCAAACCAAAATTATTCCTGAAAATTAACAATTGCCCACTACCTAATATAATTTAAAAATATTTTTCATATTGATAAGAAATTTTCAATTTGTTTGTCACCCAACGGTCTTTAGGCACACGCGGAAGCTAATTTACTTTTAAAGTGGATTCAGAACGACTAACATCTAAGCTTGCCGTGAGATTCAAACCAATGAACGGTTGAAACGAGAGGTGGAGTACTAACCATTCGACTGCTAACTCGCGGTAAGAAAAAATACATTTTTGCTTTTTTTTTAATTTGATCTAAAAATATGCAAATCAAGATACTTTTGGAACTACATTACTAGATAAAACAATAAAATAACTGTCGATCTTTAAAATTTACTTAGCGGCAAAATTATTCTAATATAATTCGTATTATTATAAATTATACTGAATTAGAGCTTTGTCTTTCAACAGATCATTTTTGTATACGAGTGCTAATTAGACCAGTACCTAAGGTTTAAAGTGAATTCCGAACCACTACAAACATTCATCACCAAGGTGGGATTCGAACCCACGAACTGTTGAACCAAAAGCAAAAGTGCCAACCATTCAGTTAACAGCTCTGCTTGCACACGAGGGATAGTTAGATCGAGACGTACAATTTAAAGTGAATTCTGAACCCACAAACTGTTGTATGGAACTCTAGTTATAATTACATATTATTAAACACATCAAACTATTTATGAACATTTATTTGTAATTTTAATTGGTTTGGTCATTTTGTTTGCAAATGAAGGTTAGATCAAGACAGAACAATTCTATACATTGAAACCCAAGATGGTATTTGAAACCCAAAAGCTGTTAAACTGAAAGGGGTAGCGCTAACTATTCAAGTGGCAGAGCAAGTTTTAACTAATATTTTCATATTTCTTAAGTTGAAAATATTTAAGTTCGTACCATATAAGTATCTCGTTTTTACTTCTAAATTTAAAGTAACCATAGATATTAAAAAAAATTATACGTATTTATCTCGTTTATACGTATTTCTAACGGATGTTATAGTTTATATCCCCATGGTAACTTTTTGCATAGGATTGCTGATTTATAACCGGATTTTCGATTTTAAGAAATGTGAATAAGTTAAAAAGTAAATTGCAATCTAAAATCTAGTTCGGAAAATCTGGTTAAATGGAAAGTATAATCGACCCCCAATGTCATCAGAGAAATTTATATTATCCTTAATAAACATTTACTTTGCTATATAATACTTAAGTTGATCAGATACAAGATGAGGTATCATTTAAACACAAAATAAATAGAATAATCCGGTTTCAAAACTCTACATTCTTATACACAACTGTCAAATTCAGTGTTGCTATTTTGTTCTAATTCACTTTAGATACAGTTAAGAACCCAATTACATAACATTTTCTTACTTTTGATATGAGCATTGCTCAAAGCCAGAAGAATAAAAAAAATAAACAAGCCCAATATTCATTCCACAGCCACGTGACTGCGACCTTGTCAGGGGCACATCAAGTTGGATATTAAGTGTTACGAAATCCAAGTGTCGGGCCAAGGAATCAATCAACGGATGCAGCTGTAGTGTTTTAGTTTCTTATTTTTATTCAAAGATAAAAACTCAGTTCAGTTTTGAAGATAAGTCATTCAGTTCAGTTTTATCCCACGATCTTGTTTGGAAACACATTAATTCGTGGAAATGTTTTGAGTACGCACGAAAAGCTAGTGTCTCCGGTTTAGTAAACATTATGGTTGGAATCGCTTGAAAAACAAATTGTTCAGACAAATATATTTATATAAATATATAAAACAAATATATTTGGAGTACTGTAGTTGTAAACTACTGAATAATAATCTTTTAAATTAATTAGAATATGAGTGGTACATTCGTAATGACTTACAAGGTAAAACAAATCAAATCAGGCGATTTAAAAAAGAACAATTCTTTAGAAAATTTATACTAGAATAGAATGAGAAATTCTAGTCAAAGCAACTTTTCAGCTTCCATAATTGTCTTAGCTATAGAATAAACTGCACAATTCAGACATAATTATTAAATTATTTTAAAAGGAAGTGAATAGATAAGTCTACAAAGTAATTTTGGAAATCATATTTACGTGCGATATTCACCCTTTGGAAATGTTTGAACAAACACACAATTACCAGTATTATCCACTCTTAAAAATGTTAACCTAAGAATGTGCACTATTCCCTCTGATGCCCTTAATTTACGACACGAGATGAAAGTTCAGTTATTACTCTGTGAAATGCAAGTATTTAGGAAAAATGTGATAACCTTAAAGCATTAGTCGATGATTGTAATCTTTAAATTCAGTGAAAGCCATGCGGTACAAAATGTGATTTACGACCATGTTTTGTAAACAGATCACGGAATTTATGATAGAGTGCACGGAAAAGATAACCATGACATCTTGCCCGTCGGACTATGACCTCAATGATTTATATTTGCGGCCACTTTAGAGGACCTAGTAAAATACTTCTCTTCACGGAGAATAGAATAGTCACGTAACTATTGGGATCACAAGTTACCAATTCTTGAGTGGGAAAATGTAATAAGATAAAATTGAAGTACGGTAAGTTAAATTCATAATGAAAAAAATACACTTGATATCAATTTAATTACAGCACAGAAATTACAATCTTGAAATAACTGAGCAAATATTTCTATAATGAATGTAAAATCGATTTTTAAAAAATAATTAAATTACAAACTAGTCAAAAATCAATTTTTAATATTTTTTAGAAAATTACACAAGTAAAATTGAGAGAAAAAAAATTATCTACTGAGCCATGAAATGTACAAACATGCACTAAACTTCTATTACAATTTTAGTATTAAATTAAAAATGTTAGAAATATTTTTAAAATTTTAAACGTAGAAGTACTTATAATGATAAATTATATTTAATTATTATAAAACATTTATATGTGAAGTTAAACTGCATTAAATTTTTTTCTATAAGTGGAGAATTTAAATAATGAAAGGTAAGCACTGAAATAACTCACAACTGTTAGGAAAATATATTTTACACATTGCACAACCACTTAAATTATTGGGGAAAATTTTGTTTAATTTTCATTAAACTAGTTACAGAAAAGGTAGGTCTGAAAATTGGATCTGATATAGAACATTAGATAGTTATTAATTATGAATGTCACCAAAGATAAGATTCATAAATGAATACAAAGTTAAAATATTTCAGTTTTTATAATTTATATATGAATATATTCTTACATAAGTTCAATAGTTTGCTAACAAAGTAGAGAATATACAACTTATACACTACAATAATTTGAAGTAGCATAATCTTATCAAAACTACTGAAACCAAAAATATTCTTTGCTTCTGTTAAGAAAATAAGAATGTAACCAGTTAGCATTAAATAAATTTTCTCAGACTTAAACCCAGAATTTAAATTTATCACATGTAACAAAAGCATAAATTTATAAACTGATCTATTAAAATTTAATACCAACTGCCTGTTAAAGCCACAATTAAGTTCCAAGGGAGAAAACTTAGATCAACTTAACACATGATCAAACTGATGTACATGCAGAAATAAATCAACCATCTCTTGTTAATAAAGACAGAATCAGATTTTCATTCACAAGAACAAACTCTACTATCAGACTATGGTAAACCTTCACAATAAAAATCTTACACCTTATATATTTCAATCACAAGAAAAATCTAAGCACACCAAATATTTAAATTAACAAATTGCTGAAGTTTCAAGATGTGAAATAAATTGGTATGGTGGTTAGTCATTCAATAAATGATTTTCTGCACATAAGGAAGAACAAATGCTGCAATTAAAAGTGGGATTTAACCACTATAAACATGTAGCCCGATAGAAGTTTGATTTGTCACTGTTTTTTGCATACGAAGACTAATTAGACAGGGACAATTTTACATAGTTTGTCTCTCAACAGTCATTTTTTGCACTTGAGGGCTAATTAGACCGAGACCTACGGTTTAAAGTGGATTCCGAACTACTACAAACATCCATGCCCAAGGTGGGATTCGAACCCATGAACTGTTGAACCGAAGTCAAGAGCGCTAACCATTCGGCTGCCAGCTCTGCTCAATTTTACATAGATTCTGAACCAAAACGGTCATACCCTACAGCAAGATATGGGAATCAAATCCAAAAACCATTAAACAGAAGGTTATAGCAATTTGGTTAAATATGTTGTGAAGCATTTTAATATTTATTAATAAAGGGACATTTCTCCCATTTACAATATCTATACCATATTTTGGTAAAAATACTTACAAAGTATTATAAATACTGCAAAATCCAACATAGTAGGTTAAACCATAGCAAGTCATTTCATAATTTCAGAAATAGAGTAGAAAATAAAAAAGCTGTGACCCATTTATAAGCAACTAATGTTAAATCATTTTAGGCAATATTTTCTTTCAAAATTTCATAGAAAAACAAGATATTAATTTACAAACTGTAAGCAAAATGCAAACTTCCAAGATATTTTTAAGATATTAAAAATTTGAATATGACCCAACAGACTTTATGATAAAAACATTCACTGTTATGATAAATGCAACTATTCAAACAAAATCATTCATTAATAATAGAATTATGGGTATTTTAATACATTTCTATCACACAAACTAAATAATACAACATCCCTTTAACATATCAAACTATTAAAACATTCTTCAAAAATTGAACTTTAATGCTTTTACCACATTTTTCAAAAGAATTATAAAGAATCTATTAAGTTTTAAAGTATACATAACAATATGGCAAATAATTAAAAAATGAACAGACGAAAATATTTAGTCAAATATAATGTTATGCAAAATATAATTACACCAATTGCCGATTTAATAATTGATTGTTGTAAAAATTTGCATTATCGCTCCGAATTTAACGATGTACTATAAAATAATTGATTTGTGATGTTAATTGAAAAACACATTTAAATATATAACGTAAACAGTAATTCAATAGTTAATAATTTCAGCTGCAAACACATGGGAATGCAAGTAATATTCTTAAATGAACATTTTTAGGGAAAATCAATTTCAAATACATAATTTTACAATGAACAAAATGTAAACATACATAGACAGTCTTCAAATATAAGCAGTCATTTCCTCAAAACCCTATTATAAACATAAATTCATTTTTAAAATTAAAGGATGAAAATTGATTGCAATTTTTCAATTAATGCCAACATAGTTAAGCATTTTAACTATTATAAACCAACTTACAAATTATTTATAAAATTTTTTACTGAAATGAAAAAAATTAATATGTAAATTAATAATGTAATAATTCTGAATTAAACCGTTGAAAAATTTGTTTTAATGCAATGCTTGAAAATAAAATTTAAGACAGCTAGCTATCATTTCTGGACAACCATGCTAACAGACCACTGGGCAAAACCGGTCCAGCTTTGAAAACGCACAGGAATGCATCGTCCATAACGTCACTATGTTATTTCATCATTACATTTTTAAACAGCGCGCTAAATAACTAATAAAAATATCCAAGTAAAACTCATTATCTTACCTTTGTCCCACAATATTAAAATACTAACAACTATGCCAGATGTTGCAGGGATATGAAATATCCTATTCCGATTTCAGCGAAACGATTCAATCGTCCAACACACAGAGTCCAAATTGGAATGGCGGCTGCGTAAGAGGACACTTGTTGAACTGGCTAGTAGTTCACTCCCCTTTTTAACTTACAACCAATAGAAATGCGAGATGGAATCATTATTAAGCAAAGAATCAACCACATTGATCACAGTCGACGTCACTGTGCTATTTGTTCTTTATGAATCATGACGTCACAGTTTTTTATATTTTATTTAATCTTTCTGAGTGAAATATTTTATGTGAAAAGGAGTTGAAGTGCTTTTGTATAAAGGAGACACAATATTATTATTTCAACCGAGCACGCAACAAAAACACTGCAGAAAAATGTTTTTTTAAAAAAATTAAAAAAATTTTCTAGGGAATGGTAACAAAAATATTTTTTTCAATCCGAATTTTCTTCAGGAAAGAAACGTTGATAATTTATCAGACAGCAGTTACGATCAACAAATAAATTGGATTTATCATATGGTTTATCTTTTTCACCAATTATACTGAGTTTATCATACATATGAAATATATTTCTACTGTCGAAATATTAGGATTTTTTATTTCAAATCTATACATCATACAATATTTTGAAGTATAATTCATATTTATAAGTATCGATAAGTGAAGGGTTCATATGAGTTTATAAATGAAATGATTTCCTCAAATAGTTTATGTAAAAAGGAATCTTTTAATTGCATAAAGACAACCTATTACTTAAATTTAATTTAACATTCAATAATAATAGAAAAATCGTAATATTAAAATTTTATAATGAAATGAAAAAGGTTTTGGAAAGTTAAGTTTTTTTTTCCTGTAATGAAATAACGTACTTAATACTGACATACAATGTTTAAAAAATCGTAATACTTCTAATATTTAATTGGTAAGGGATTTTTTAATTGGTAAGTAATAGTCATGCATAGTGTGTAATACTAAAATAGCATATCAATTATATTTTTCATGTTTTTTATAAGATAAAATCATAAAACTTTAAATTTAAATATATCAATACAGTGAAATATTTCGTTTAAATAATTTTAAAAGTTGTAAATATGGCAAACTGGTAAATGAAATATTAAAATGAGCAGATCATAATAAGATGTTATCTACTTTGGAAAGGAGGCGAAATAATGTAGAGGCATTATATTAAGTAACAGCATGTTAATATAGGATCAATAAATTTTTTGTTTAAATTCGTGCACATATAGCTATTTATCAACATAAAAGATCTTTTTCTTAGAATTTGAATCTTTGTAATCATATGACTTGAAAAACTAAGAAATAGATAGAAATGATTAGCAAATTTTTATAAATTGAAAGAGATGAATATTTATGAGATTAACAGAAATAAAATATTAATTAAACATGCTTCAATACACAACATCTAAATTACTGACATTGTCATTACTAATTAAGAATGTTTTTATTTTTTCCCGCGTGACTTAGATTTTACCTTTCCCATACATAGTTGGTAAAATTGTTTACTTGAAGAAAAGTAATATTATTGCAACAGGAACTGATAACTTTATAAAAATTTTGACTATATTATTAGCATTCTACAAAATTTAAATATTTAATATAATCAATAAATGGGGTTTTTCTGTTAGCTAAATAACTAATGGTGTGAAAGTTTTCATTACCAACAATAAATAATTTGTCAGTAATAAAAAAAAGTTGAAACAAATATTTTTTGTTAAAATAACATATTGTCAATGATTATGATTCCTTGCCCTTTTCAAAATAAGTAGAAACATCAGTTTAATAACTCCAATTTTAAAAATTATATTCATAAAGGAAAGTGTTTAAAATTCAAAATATATTTCTTTCTCAGAAAAGTTAGAAAAATTTGCCTTAAGCTGGCCCTAATGTCATCTTAAAAAAGAGAGTATTTAGGTACTGTAGGCAAACGCTTCTATACAAAGATAATGTTTATGTATATATAACATTCATATAAATGCTATATACTGAATGCTATAAACCTTACTAAAACTCAAATAAATTAAGAGAATAAAATATTTATGTAAATAAATACATTATTTCATCTCTAGAAAAAGAATAAATTTTATTCTATTAAATAGGTAAAAAAATTAAAACAATAAAAAATAAATTTTAAAAAGAAAATTCGCATGAACTAATTATTTTAATAGTACTATAATAATATCTATATTTACATCAGAAAATATATAAGGGAACGTAAGTAACTAGCATTTAATTTTTTCATTGATGTTTTCCGAATAAAATTAATAAATTTAAAAAAGGTTTTTATTTTATAGATTTAGACTTAGTAATGAAGAGGAATCTGAAAATTAAATGAAGAGAAATGATTTCCTGCATCCCTTTAGGCGCCGAATGCGGATGATTTAATGCATATTATATTAGTTGACCTTGAAATAATATTAAAAACATACACGCTCACCTCGAATTTCCTCTTCTTTAGTCAGATTACACAACTAATAAAATAATGAAGATTGGTGTACAGACACTTCTCTCTCTATTAACCTGAAAGAATTAAAAATCACAAAAACTTCAACTAAATCTTTGAATTAAATAATTTCGAATTCTTGCCGCCTTCTGTCGTCACAGCCGTTTTTTGGCACAGGAAGTCACTTTGAAAACTAGAGATTTTTTTTATACACACGGTGAGGGTTGTTTTTTTTTAAATTGTCGCCAAATTTCGCCAAACCCCTTTTCTCTCCCTTTGAAAGAAAAAACTATTTTTAGAATGTCTATATATGCATAATATTTAAAAAAAAAAAGCCCTCCCTTTATAAAAAAGCGAAGAGGAAACTTAGGAAAGAGGAAATTTCCTCCTACATCAAATATGTTATTTCATAAAGAATATATGATTGCCTTCTTGCAATACAATAATAAAAATTAATTTAATTTATTTTTACTTGATCGTTCAATATTATATGTATAATAAAGAGAAGAGAAAATTTATTAAAATTATTTTTGGTCATAGTGATAAATCTTCAAGTTTTTTTTTAAACATTAAAATGGAAAATTTTTGTCTGTTGATTTATTCTTATTTCAGTTTTATAATTATTGAATTTTAAATGATTAAAACACTTTTTAGGAACAAGAAATGTAAAAAGTATATCTTATAAAATATAATAATAATTATTTAACCTTCTTAACATTATTTTATTTTATAGCTTATTACATAGCATTTTTAATGCATAGAAAAAAGTATATTTTTCAGATTTCATGAGAGTTTTTTATAAATGCTTTCGGTACACTTTTTATATGATAGAATTGCTATCGATATTGCTTGCGATAGTAACATATTTATTTATATTCATAATAAAAATTCAAATTAAATAAATAGACATTGTTTTTACGCAGTATAACTGAAAGTCTAACAAGATTAATCAAGATTGTTATTAATGCATTTTAGATATCTACAACGTATTGATATCCCAGAGGATTATATATCATAAATAATGAACTATATATTTTTAAGTGCTTTAAGATGTAAAACGAAGTTAAATCCAAACTTTATCACATTTGCAAAATAGAACAGAATTTTTACAGCATTCTTCAATAGTATAATCTGGATTAAATTTGATTTTCACACAGAAAATCATTATTTTATTACTATTAAGTGAAAATAAATTCTATGTAAGTAGAAGAAGGTTAAATATATTAAATGTATAAAAATATTATTTCAAAAAAAAAAAAAATTAAACAAATAAAAATAATATCCAAACTTTAAATCTATGATTTTATAAAGTAAGATTGATCATCAATTAATTTTTTATTATTTTTTACCTTTTTATAATAATTCTTCCATTTTTAAAAGCAAAATTTAAAAAAAAACATTTTTTGGACAATTTTAAAATGTAAAAATAGAAATTGATAGATGGTAAATACATATCTGCGACACATATATCGTAAAAATAGATCAGATAATTCCAAACGTGAATATAAGCTTAAATCCCTATCACTAAATTTGTATGCGGAAAAGAACTCTACTTTCTAGAAATGCAAAATTCGTTGGAATTAATGTATTCTTAATAACATATCTAGTTGAATAATTCTTTTAACAGCAATTTTTTTTCTCCTGAAACTTATCGGTTCTCATACATGTACGTGACCATAAATAAAATATGTAACAAATGTATTACACCCAAATAATAAATTTTGAATAAGCTTAAAAATATTTTTTAAAATTATATGACAGCAAAATAAGTTAGTTGAAATATTTGATATTTTTGTGTTTTAGAAAAGTACTTTCATTAATAACTGAGCGTATTCAGAAAAGTTTTCTGCATAAAATACTTAAAAAATTTGTTTCAGTTTCTTATTACATGTCAATCTAATGCAAGTTGACAGAATGCACTATAAAAATATTTAATCAAATTATTAAATATTTTTAAATGTTAACATTTTATAATAAGAAGAAAAATGTTAACATTTTATAACAGAAAATATTATAAGAACTTGATTTCCTTGGAATGGATATTTGGCGAGATTCCTGGAATAGTTAACAGCAGTTCCTTGTTTGACAAAAATTAAAATATTGGCGCGAAATAGTGACATTGGTATATCCGCCGGATGCATCTTTAGAGTGACATAAGACTCATCAAATTCTGATGCCAGTGGACTTGGCTTGACTGTCCATGTATAGAAAAGTGTCTTAACTTCCTAATTTCCGGCAATTCTTTCGAGTGGGTAAAATCATAATAAGTAATTGTGGTTTTATTTATGCTTACATGATTTCATATTTTGTTGTCAATAAAGGGAAAAACTCGCTTCATTACTTGAAGTGGCGCAATATTTCATAATAATTTGCATATAAAGTAGAAATTTATCTTTCATTCATTAGAAAAAAAATTGAATGTATGTTTGAAAGTGAAACATTTAAATAAAAATTTTTACAGAGCAAACCAAATTTTAGTAAATGGAAAAATTAAATTAATATATATATGTATATATATATATATATATATATATATATATATATATATATATATATATATATATATATATCTATATGTTTTGAAAGAAGTTGAAAAATAAATGTAAAATGTTTTCATGAATAAGAAGAAAAGTTAAGACATAGCTAATGTATTAAGTAAAATAAGTCTATCTTAAGAAGTTTCGATTAAATTAATTTCGTATAAACATGCTTTAAAAACACTTTTATTTAAAATATCCACTAAGAGTTTAAATTTATTCTAGGGGAGTCAAATGCATATTCATAATGCTAAAATAAGTTCAATTCTAATATATTAAAATGAAAAATATGAATAAAAAAATCTGAGAAATATATATATACATATTAAATTTCTGATTTAAGTGAAGTTTCTTATTATGCTAACTTTATTGAAATTAATCAAAATTAAAATTTCTGATAGTGCTGCCATCTGCCGGTATAAATAATTCTAATCACTACGTATGTTCAATTGAAAAACTTCAGATTTTTCATTAAATATGTTTTTTATTGTTATAAAATATTAACAATAATACTTTTAACAATGCAACATACATCTATCTAAAAAAATACATAAGATTAAAAAATAATATCAAAATATTATTAGCAAGACAATCTAGCGATAACAGTCATTTCATAAAAATGTAAGATCATTATGTTTCAAATCGGATAAATTTAAAAATATGAAAGGCAAAAAATTTTTGATACATCCCTTTACCTAAATTATATTGAATTATTGAAGAAAATGACCTACTTGATTTACTAACTATGTTTAGAGTCTTTTTAAAATTGAACATTAAAAAAAATAATTGTTAAAATAAATCGTCTTCCTAGGTCTCTATTGGTTTTTATGATCTGAAAGTTTCCTCGCACATAAGAAATTTTAATGTCTATGAAATCATTCGGTGGAGAACTGGTTATTTTGATACCAGTTTGACTTTCAGCTAGTTTGGAGATGATCGGCGGAACCGGTTGTTTAAATGTTAGGGTATTATCAACCAGTTTTTAATTATCTGAAACTAAAATTTTGTGGTATAATTCTTATCTGTAGAAGTAAAAATAATTTACTTCTTTTCATTTTTGTATAAAAAAATTAATTCACTTCTGCCATCTTGTAACTAAAGTTTCAATTATAGAAATTAACACATATATTTTTTTGTCGAATAATACTTCTAATAAATATTTAACTAATAATTTTATGTATCACGGATAAAGTTATAAAATTTGATTATTAAAAAAGTATAAAATGAATTTTAGAAATTTAAATCTAATAAAATATCAAAATTTAATAAGAATATTTGTTTCACATTCACAAAGAAATTGTTGATTGAAAATATATTTAATCAACTGTGTTACTTTTTTATAACAGTAACTTTATAATTTAATTTGCATGGGTTAATTTACAAAATAAAGATTAAATACAATTTCATTTCAACATAACTCCCTAAGTGCTTTATAGAAAAATTTTTCAAAAAAATTGAAATCTAGTTTAATTAAAAAATATTTAGAATTCAAGTATTGTTAGATTTTTAGAATTGTTATTATATATGCTAATATATGGTATAGTAATGCAACACTTTTTAAAACTCTGATCAATAGCTTCAGATTTGCTTTATATAATAAATAGCTGGTTATTACGGCATTTCCAGATTGGCAA
>JAJQOW010000979.1:67500-70376 GCA_037975125.1 Latrodectus hesperus | reverse complement strand
GTTACTGAAATAACAAGATAGACATTATTTTACTTTAAGGGGACACGGGACGTTGAAACTAACAAAAATCTTCCAAATTTTCAAAAATATTTTTTTAACATAAATTTAAAGTCCCCAATGTTCTTTTTCATTTGCAAGTGAAATTTTGGAAATCTGATAATCAGAACCGATTTTATTGCGATTTTCGCAAACCAAAACAAAAAAAAATTGAAAGTGGGCGTGGTCGAACACACCCATTTCTTGACACAAAACAGCTAATTTTTAGTTCATATTTATATTTTATGTAGCAAAAAGTATTTTTTTATTATAAATTTCATAAATTAGTTTTGAAGTTTCTAATTTAAGTGGCAACACATTTGAATTAACTGTAACTGGATTTGTATTAATGTTTATTTACAATATTTCGATTAGTTGCTGTTGCTTTCTGTAGTATTTCATAAGTTTATTTCGTTATCTTTGTTTTTGAATATTTATAATATGCATAAAGTTAGTTCTCGATGGCATGCACCTACAAGTAGGCCTTCAAAGAAAAGGAAACTTGCTGTTGAAAGGATTAAAGCTAGATTTAATAAACAGAGAAATGATGAGTCTGTTACAGCCGAAAATCAGATCTGCAGCAATGATGTGAATGACCAATTATCAAACTGTATGGAAACGCCAAAAAGTAAACAGAAATTGGATCTTTTCAGTCATGGATCTGAATCTTCAAATAAAGCTGGTTATACATTAGTATCTGATGATGTTTGGCCAATTCTTTTGCAAGGGTTAAAGTGTGAACATTGTGATGAATATTCATTATCTGTAAACAAAACCAGTGAATTTGGATTTTCAACTAAGCTAAATATTTACTGTAAATCTTGTAATTATAATAATAGCAAAGCATTTTCTAGCCCTCGGTTACCAAATCAAAGAAAATTTGAAATAAATAAGAATATTGTAGAAGCATTTTTGAGTTTTGGAAAAGGACATGCTGCAATTGAAAAATTTTCTTTGATGCTAGGATTGCATTCCATGGACAAAAAAACATTTGATAGATGTTTATCACAGTTAGTTTCCGAAGGAAAAATTTTTAAAGAAAATCTTTTGAAACTGTCTCGAGAAACAGTGTTTGAAGAACATGTAAAACACAATCCAAATTTATGCAATGAAAAATTAATTGACATTTGTGTTTCCTATGATGGAACATGGCAAAAAAGAGGCCATAGTTCTCTTTATGGTATTGGCTGTGTAATAGATACATCAACTGGCATAGTTATTGACTTTGAAATTGTTTCAAAGTATTGCCATTTATGTGAAGTTTCGCAACATGAGTTGGGTCTCCGTACAGCTGAATTTAGTATTTGGTACGAGGGACACAAGAGTTCTGGCCTGTGTGATAAAAACTATGAAGGCTCCTCGAATTCAATGGAAATGTTTGCTGCTGGAATACTTTGGAAGAGATCAATTGAATTGTGTGGAATGCGATACACAAGTCTCTTATCTGATGGGGATTCCAAAACATTTGCATATTTAAACGAGAACAAGATTTATGGTGATTTTAAAATCACAAAAGAAGAATGTATTAATCATGTGGCAAAAAGACTTGGCACTGGTCTACGGAATAAAGTAAAAGAATATAAGGCAAAAGGAGAATGTTTGGGAGGTAAAAAAAGGAAATTTGACTGAAGGGGTAATATCTCGGTTAACGAACTATTATCGAAAAGCTATTAAAGATAATGCTCCCAATATCAATACTATGAAAACTGCCATCTTTGCATCATTGCATCATTGTAGCTCTACAAATGAAAAACCGAAACATTCAAAGTGTCCTGCAGGAAAAGATTCTTGGTGTTTTTACAATCGAGCTTTAGCACATAAGGTTAAAGCACCAAGCCATAGCAAGATGAAAACTTTCATAAATGAAAATGTAATATCAAAAATATTGCCAGTTTATCAGCGATTAGCATCTGATGAACTATTAAACCGTTGCGCTGCTGCTAATACTCAAAATGCTAACGAAAGCTTGCATAGTGTTATTTGGCAAAACTGCCCCAAAGACATTTTTATTTCTCGCAAGAGATTAGAAATGGGTGTTTTAGCAGCAGTTAGTACATTTAATATGGGAAATGCTGTTACCCAAAGTCTGAAAGGAGGTAATATGACAACAATAGCAATTGCTGAAAAAATGGACAAACAGCGTATCAACCAAAGCATCCGCCGTAGTTCATCTGCATATAAAGCGAAACTCAAAAATAAAAAATACAAAAAAAGTATTGTTGATAATAAAACAATAAAGTTGGAAGGAGAGACTTATAAAGCAGGCTGTTTTTAAATATCAGTATTTTTAAAGTGTAAATATTTTATATTACTTTGTGGAGAAAAGCATATATATTCTAACTAAATTTTATGGAATTAATTATGCTTCTTATGATATATTTCTATTAACATTAATTTTTTTTGCAGTCACATATTATATATTGTTTTGATTTGATGCTAACTGTATTAAATGTATGAAAAATATTAATTTAAATGATTATATATTATTTGCTTATTAGTTTTACAAATATTATATTTTATCCTCGTGCATTATAAAATAACAAAATCAGTTTTCACTCCATATCATGTATTATTTTGTAAGATACTATTATTTACCTAAACTTTTATGCAATTTAGTTTTAGAATAATAAAATTTTCTGCTCAATATGTTTTAAAAAATAATTCTCTGCTTTAAATATGAAAAAACATCTATAAATGATTAAAAAAATAGTTAAAATTGAAAAAAAACTGTTGTCTAACTAAATTTGCATTTTTCTTTGTTTCAAATTTTTAGTAACTTTATTAACTTCGAATCATCCCTCGCGCATTAATTTTTCATTTATTTCCTTGAAATTTTTTTC
>JAJQOW010000979.1:7500-62500 GCA_037975125.1 Latrodectus hesperus | reverse complement strand
TTTTCCATTGCTGAGCACTGATTTCAAACGTATTATTATGAGTGTATTTTTGTTTCATTGTGGCACAGGTGCCGTATGATCCATGATGCCAAATTCTGAATTTTTTTGGCGATGAAGAAATGTTGCCAAGATGACGTTTCGTGACGTGCGCGATGACGTAAATACTAGGGATACCAAAATAGAATTTTCTGCATAATTCTTATAGGTCTCCATATGTATGACCTAACAAAAACAAGGTTGCCAGATACATAAGAAAATCCACCAATCTCAGAATTTGGCGCATGGATTATACGGCACCTGTGCCTTCATTGTTTATTCATTTATATTTCAACTAAACAATCATTATGAATCATAATACTTTGCACAATAAATAAAATTATAATCACTTTATCATCTTACAAAAATTAGCTTATCTCTTATTAAATTCGTGTAAGAATAAAATAAATTACATATAGGCATAGTTATATTTTTGTCATTAACAAATTCTTCAAACCTTATGTATTAACTGCAAGACTTCTCTAATATTTTGTTTTATTTTTATGATATAATTTATCTTTGACTTTAAAATGGACTTCAGGTTTGGAAATAATTTCTTAAAAATAAGAAAAAAAGCTTTTTCTCATGAATTTCTTTTCCGGTCTACCATGAGAGGGTCATTCTTCAGTGACACTTCCAGTGAATGTGAGATATAAAAGTTATTAATTTAAAACTCAATTCACATGCACTTGTACCAATGTTATGTTAGTTATGTACCAATGTGATGTTATAAGGTGAAGCCTTGTTTTAATGACAAAACCCTACTTTTTGTTACACTTAATGTAGTTATTTTTCCCAATTTCTAACTTTAAACACACTAAACGATATATAGTATTCGATACCAATAATTCTTCTTTTCTCTTCGTTATCAATAATCAAAATACCATGCTTGTGTTCTTAAATATGGAGATCAAGTCTTTCAAACTGTCAGTTTAAAGTTTACTTGTTTGTTCTCCACTTAGAAGGTAACTGATTTTACAATGCCTCAAAATAAATGATTAATGTTTTATTCATTGCCACGTTGATGTGTTTTTTTGGTTTACTTACTTAAAAAAAATTTTCTCATTGATAAATTCTCATGCAAAATGATAAATGCACTCATTACCTTTTGATATTTTTAAAATATCATGTTTTCACGCAACTTTAACTTATGATTGGTCAACATTGCATGGATTTTTTTAAGATTGCTGGAATAACTGCAGAACTTCAGAGACCAGAATGTTTTGCACCATCCATAATTTTGAAAACTTTTTAAAATCAGCAAAATATTTTCCGTTTGTTCCAAAAGAATGCAATCGGAGCAATACTTGACAAGTCATTTATTTACTTCAACGATATTTTTTCCCATTAAAGGTTAATGATTTATCAACACAGAAAATTCAGATACTTCCATCACCTTAAAATCTACAAAAATCATAATTTCTAAAACCCCTGAAAATTGGGAAAGAAATGACAAATGATTATGAAATTTTGACACGCGTCTTTCAGTAATCGCAAGTCCAAAGTATCACGCTTCTTCTTCTTCTTCGAGTTGGGTTTGTATGTCATTGAGCACCTCTGCTTTTATCAGCATTTTGTACTGTTAACTCCAAACCCAATGTTTCTTAGTTCCATTTGCTCGGATCACTCACTTTATTAATAAAGTCTGATAACCCTTTAATGGAATCTAGGTGTAACTCTCTAGTATGGATGATGCCTAAAGAGGTTAATCTAGGGAGGGCAAGAGCCTCGCATTCATAAATGATATGCTTGGCCGTTTCCTCTTGCATATGACATTTCCTGCAGATAGGATCTTGCTGAAACAGTCCCATTTTATGGAGATGTTTTCTGAAATAGTAGTGCCCAGTTATGAAGCCTACGATTAAACGTATCTTCTGCCTAGAGCATCTAAGAATTTCATAGGAAATCCTCGCTGATGACCTACAGATCATACCTTTAGCGTGGGTTTGACCAGGAGATTTGAGCCAAGCTTCATACATCTTCCGTTTTTCCCATCTGCGAACATTGGTTTTTGCGGTCTTCAAATTGATCCCACAAAAAGGTTCTGGACCAATGGGAACAAAAGACGATCCTTGTTTAGCAAGCTCATCAGCCTTTTCATTGCCTTCGATACCTTTATGCCCTGGCACCCATACAAGGATCACCCTGTTTCTAGTTGCCAGTTCTGTAAGAAGGTTTCTACACTCCAGAATCATTTTAGATTTGATTTCGAAGGAATTAAGCGCTTTTAAAGCGGCTTGACTGTCACTGAAAATGAGAATCCGCTTATCGTAGTAGCCCTTCTTCATATTCAGTCGCAGACAGTGGATAATGGCCAAAACTTCTGCCTGGAAGACCGAAGCGTATCGCCCAAGGCTTACAGACAAGCTGATTCTTGGTGACACGCCACAAACTCCCAGACCTGAGAGGCTGTTCTTCAGTGATCCATCTGTGTACCAGATTAGATCTCCTGTTTTAGTTCCAAACATGTTGTTATCCCATTCCTCTCTAGTTGGAAAACTACATCAAATGTCTTGTCAAACATGTATGTTTTTTCCATGATGTCAGATGGCATCAGAAAAGTAGGGTCTTGAAATTTCCTGGTGATGCCCTTGTGCCCTTTGGCAACAGGCTGGTCATACCAGTGGTTTTGCAGCTTCATTCTATATGCATCCAATCTTGCAACGCTGCATATGAAGATGTCCAAGGGAGTCAGATCCAACACAACCTCCAATGCTCTGGTTGGCGTGGTGGAGATTGCTCCTGTGATGCAGAGACAGGCTAGTCTTTGTAGACTCCTCAATCTGTCAATCACAGTCTTCTGTTCCACCTTATGCCACCAGATCACACAGGCATATGTGAAAATGGGCCTGACAAAAGCTGTGTACATCCATAACATCAGTTTTGGATGTAAACCCCAGTTCTTACCGAGCATTCGCCTGCAAATCACAATGCTTTTCTTTGCTCGGTTGATCCTATCATCAATGTGCTTATTCCAGGTGAGTTTCTGGTCTAAATAGATGCCCAGATACTTCACCTCTGAAGCCACATTGATTTCAACATCAAAAAGTCTTGGTATGAAAAAACCTTTCCGTTTCTTTTTGCGTGTAAAAGGTACGAGGTAGGTTTTCTGAGGATTAACCATCAGGTCCCTATCCTTGCACCATTGACCTACATAACTTAGAGCATCCTGCATGAGATGACAAGTTATGTCAAAATCTTTACCAAGGATAAGGATGACAATGTCATCAGCATATCCCTGCGTATAATAACCCTTATCATTTAGATGTTTTATAAGGCTATTTACAACTAGGTTCCAAAGTAATGGTGACAGAACACCTCCTTGAGGACAACCTCTAGTAGTCTTTTTTTCAAATGATTCACCGAAGATGTTCATTTGTATATATCTATCCGAAATTAAGGCCTCAATCCAAGTACACAGGGTTTGATTAATCCCTGCCCCTCTAAGTGCATTGAGGATGGATGGATGGGAAGTATTATCAAAAGCACCCTGGATGTCGAGGAAAGTTGCCAAGGCAATATCCTTTTGATCCAGAGTGGCTTCAATCTTGGAAACTAGCTGATGTAGAGCAGTCTCTGTAGATTTACCAGGTTGATAGGCAAATTGAAGAGCATGCAAGGGACTATTTCTACCCCAGTAATCTCTAATATGCCGATCAATGATTTTCTCCATAATTTTAAGAAAGAATGAAGAAAGACTGATTGGTCTGTATGACTTGGCCTGGTCATAAGTGTCCTTGCCAGGTTTTGGAATGAAGACTATCTTAGTCTTTTGCCATGTCTTTGGTATATATCCCAGGGCCAAACTAGTTCTATAAATTCTAGTTAGCATTGGTATGACAACCTTCTCTGCCTTCTGGATCATGATGGGCATAACTCCATCAGGCCCAGGGCATTTTAGAGGTTTACTTTACGCTGCTTTGTCGACAGAGAAGACATTTATAAGTTATTCTCCGAATACATTGGACGATGTGTTAGAAAAATATTTTTTTACATATAATAAGCAAAATGAAAGCAAAATTTATTTACAGTTGTTAATTATTGTTCTATTTCGTAGGTATGGATATATTTCGTATCCTTTTTTGTACTTGTGGAAAAATCTCCATCTGGTGGAAATGATGAGAATTCCTGCTATATTAGCAAATTAGAAATATATGATTTAGGTGACATGAAAACAAATGCTAGCGGTTCTTCTAACCAAATGTCAAATCCAACGCATCAATTCTGTGGAGAAAACGGACCCAAATTGTGCGCGCATGCAGCAGATTATCCTCCGAAGTATCTCCCTCCTCGCCCTTGCGAGGTAAGAAAAACATCACTAGGATGCTTCTATTTATTATATTTTAATTAAAAAAAGTAAAATTTTATTTATTAAGATCCTTTATCTAAAACTGTCTATTAATTCTTTTAAATTATATTTTAGTGTTTGGCTATATCCTTGTATACTATATCTAAGTATTACAAAATTTATGCTTTTGATTTCAAAAATAATCTTTTCAAAATGAAAATGAATTAATTTATAATAAAAGATAATAAATTAAAGCAAACATAAAGTGAAAATTATTTAAATTACTACAAATTAGTTTTCAGTTGCTTAATTTTGATACATTATATATACTGTTTTATACTTCATATTTACGAAAATTTAGAATTAAATGAAGATCTGAAAATAAAATTAGTATATCTAGCAGTATATTAATTACTAAACAATTCTGTACTCTTTTTTTTATCAATTTTAATTATTTTGAAATGGTTTTTGTTTATAGGTTCCGAATGAAAGCTATTTATCTTCGTCTTCCGAAATGATAATTCGCCATCGATTCTTGTCCTTTGCTTCAGAACTTCTGACAAGTTCAACAAGCACATTCACTGCTCGTTACGAATTCGTTGATACCAGTCAGCAAGGCACTCAGATTGAGCACACAGAGTGCGACAGAAGACTCGACAGTAGATTATCCAAGCAGGGGTCCTTCACCAACCCAAAAACGTATTCTTGTATGGAAGGGGTGGCAGCGAGAACTTGACATGCATGTTTCACTTTGTTGGTCTTCCCTCTGAGCGGATACGCATCACTTTTAACAGAGCGAAATTGAAAGGCAGCGGTTCCAGCTGCCGTTACCAGTTTGATCCAATATTTCAGAGACACACTTGCAGAACATCGCCTTCACAGCAAGGACCGGAAGTCGCTGGCCCTTGGGCACTCATAGGAGCTTCTGAACACTGGTCAGGCTACTCGTCAGCTGTCGGTTGCCTGTGCAGTGTGGACATAAACGACAGAATTAACCACGCAGTTACATTCGAATCACTGGTCAGCAATGTGAAGTTGACCTTTGAAGTGATGGGAATGTCTCATCTGGATGATTTCGATGATTTTTACTTTGAAGCTGAGTATGAATTCGTGAATTATACAAAATGCGAAAGTGGGCTTCGGCGTTATTCAGGACCCAGTGGGGGTGGAACCCTGTCGTTCCAAACTCCGCGAGTTCCTTCCGATGTGCCTTCATCGACC
The DNA here is from genome assembly GCA_037975125.1 of Latrodectus hesperus. Taxonomy (NCBI): domain Eukaryota; kingdom Metazoa; phylum Arthropoda; class Arachnida; order Araneae; family Theridiidae; genus Latrodectus; species Latrodectus hesperus. Next base: position 56,955 of record JAJQOW010000979.1, on the reverse strand, counting down.
GAAACTTTACGCTGCAGGTGGAAAATTGAAGCATCCACTAACAAGCACCTTTATCTGAAGTTTAAAGGTTTGAATACTTCTGCTTCTGAACGTAAGTTAAAATGATTACTTTTAAGGAAATAAAACTTTTTTTTTTATGTGACTGAAAATAATTTGATTTGAATGAAATATTTTTGTTAGCTTCCAAATTGGCTTTGGTTTTCAAAATGAGTTTTTGAAACTTGTCTAAATTTTAAACACACATGCAAATGTAATTATTTTCAAATATCTTATAGTGATACATTTTCAATGTTTTCAGTATTATAAAATTTATTAATCTAAATTACACAATGAAAAATCTTCTAATAAGTTTGAAAATTAAAAGTTAAGCTCTTTGACTAAAGTATTTCTAAAATGATGCTGAATATATTACTGTGGCTTTTAATAAGCAACAGGGATTATAATGTGTATTTATTGAAGGCGTGAAGAAATTAAGTTTATCAGATATTACAAATTTATTTAACTAATGCGAACGTGTAGACGCGCACAGATATATGAGTGTGTAAGAAGTTTTACTCTTTTCTCATTAAATAACAACAGTTATTTATATTATCATAGCTCTGAAAGCATAATAGACTTATAATTTTTCAAAGCAGATACGTATTTTTTTCATTATTTTATATTTTACTAAGAGCTTCATTTTTGTAATGTTTGAAGTGTATTTATAAATTTTCATTTTTAGGGAATGTGACCTATAAAAAATCTTGAGTTTTGCTTTTCCAAATTGTTAAATTATTTTTATCCAAGTTTCCAAATTGTGTTTTCATAAAGTTAATAATTTTAAATTTCAGAAATTTATTTAATATTGAAAATTATAATTTTATTACAGAATGTCCTTTTGGTAGCCGCATTTATGTGTACGTGGATCCCAGAGGAAAACCAATTGCTAATGCGTGCGTTGACAGCGACCGAAATGAAAGGAGGACGGAAGATGTGGTGGAATTTGATATATTTTCTCATATGTGGTACAATGAAAGCCGAGACGATGGCTTCACTCGAGAGAGGGACACAATCTTCGTGGAAATGATAGCTCCTCAAGATGCTGCGTCCTTTGTCATTCACTGGCTTGAAGTGACTCGACCATTTGTGCGAACTCAATCAGGACAAACGCTGAGAAACGTCGATTGTCTGTTCGAATGTCCAGAAATAGGTGCCTGCATTGATCCGGAACTCTGGTGCGATGGAACTATGCACTGTCCATCGGGTTACGATGAATCTCAGGACCACTGCAAACATTTTCCAGTGACCTATGTGTCCTGTGCGTCTGCTGCTATCTTTGTGGCACTGTTGCTGCTGGTCTGGTTTACGGCGCGTAGGTGGCGCATCAGGAGAATTTTAAAAAAGAAAAACATCAGGCAGTTTCCACCTGATGATTATTGCATCGAAAGCCCTATTGGATAATTAAATTAAAGAAAAGATCTTGTTTCCTTTGTCACGTGAAACCCGTTGTTGTACATTCATTATAACTCGGACATGAAAATCATCTTCAGCATGAATTTAATCCCAAACACCGATTAATACTGACATTTAAGAAATACTTACAGATTTAAAGAGTCATGAAAAATTCATATACATTCTCATAGATATTGATAGAATCCACAAAAAAATTGATTAGAGGAATCAAATTAAAAAGAGTTTAGCTGCTTGCATATCAGAGGTGGTCAGAATTTGATTGGTTAATCACTTTTTATAGGATGACATTTTTTGTGTTCAATAAAGTTATTGATGCGTAAAAGTGATTCAACATTTGGTGCTCAGTATTGCTCAATACAAGAAGCTACGTAATATAAATTTATTTTAAACTATGCCTGTGAGTATTTTGAACAATCTAATGAATGGACATTTGTGAACTGAAAGCATGTCACTTTCTTCCTTCAAAAGAAGAATTCAGTAAACACATTTTAAATGTTTTGACCTTCTTGTAGATACCATTACTTTTCTATATTACCTGAGAAATTAATTCATGGTCAATTTTTATTCAGTATTTCATATTTGTTAAATATGCATGATAAGTATTTCTCTTATGTCATGAGAAAAAATGTTGGAAGGGAATTACAGGCTTTGTATTAATTTGTATCTAATACCAAATATATACAGATTCAAGAATAAACGTATTAAAATTGTTATTAGATAAAGATGGAAAGCTATGCTGGAATATCTGCATGTAATTTAATAAATTTGTGAAAGTTATTAATTTTTATTAGCATAAAAACTTTGAATATTTCTATGAATTATAAGTTACCTATGAATTATTATTAGAAATAAGCAAAAAATTTCCTACAGAAACACACATTTACAGTAATCTTAATTAAGTATTGGGGATTTTAGTAAACACCTTATAAACATATTTAAAATGTAAATGATTTCATTAAAGTAAAAAAATAAAGGCAAATTGACATTACATATTAGTTTTTTTAAATATTATTTTAAGATGAAATAAATAGTAAAAAGACCTATTCAGAATTTAATGCCAATTCATGCTTTGATTTTATATCAAATTTTATTTGATCTAAATTTTAAGTAATTGAAACTACCTGCTGACATTGTCTTGTAAAATAAATAAATAAATAAAATATAAAAAAACATTTATTTCGAAAATTTCTTTTGAGTTTCTAAGTATGATTCTATTATTTAAACGTAACATATGATATAATTAGTACAGATACATCATTAATCAGATCAGTATGATGTAAATATGATTTCTGAAGTTTGGAAAGAAGACTCGAATAAAATCAAGAAACTCCATTTAGAAATAGGCCGATATTGCTCCTTAAATATGCTTCTTTAAAAAGTAAAATATAAGTCTTAATTCACCATAATAACATCATGTTTTTTAAACAGAAGCTCTTGCAGAAAAGTAAAATGTGTTAATATTCTATAATTTATGAATTAAATGTTTTTCCATATTTACGACTTATTTTAATAAATCAAAGATTAAATTACATTAATGATTTAATTTCAAAATTTCTTAACCGTTATAATCTAGGTTAACTCTACTTATCCCTGTATTTTCCTAATAATTGAATTATTAATGTCAACATTTTATAAGATATTTTTAATTTTCCGAATAACTTATTTTTCTCTAAAATTTATTTATCTTTACTCTTAATAGAAAGCGGTATAATTTATTTAAATATAATTATTTTTAAAGTCTTCAGTTTATAAAAAAGAGCAAATCGTCATTGGTTTGCATCTAGAAATACACCAAAATTTGTACATTCTTACTGCTTTCATATTTTCCCGTCAATACTTGAAATACCATTAATTCTTAAAATAATTTTCTAAAACATAAAAAAATAAATGGCATTGTAAAATTTTATGCAATAAAATGTTTTCCATGTTTGTGTGTCACTGTATAAATTTGTATATTCAATTACATTTTCAATTTATTATAGATTTCAATAAATCTCCGAATTTTGCATTGACATCAGAAGATTTTGTTTCGTAAAAACTTTTCATATTATTCCAATGTAATGTCAATTTAATTTTTTAGCACATTTCAGTGAATATATCTGTAATTTTTCTCAAGATTTCTTAAATGACAGTTTTTCATCTAAAGCTTAAGAACTAAAATATAATTCCCTGAAAAATTAATTTTAATTTTGATCTGTATTGAGAAATACCATCTATTAAGCAAACTGTATTATAAAATTTCCTAAACATTTTCTCTTGAACTAACATTTTCAATGATTTCCATCTACTACTTCTTATTCTTGTAAACATCTAAGTGTCTTTTTCAAATAATTATAAATGCTTGTTAAACTTCATAATTTATAAGAAAAACAAAATTATTCAATAAATTACGCAATTTTAAACTCCATTCAAATTTACTTTAAATTGTTGATTGAATATTAAATATCATGGTTTAGTAGAAGTGTTTTATTATATTCTGAATTTCCTTTTTGTATATGAACATCATAAAACAATGAGAATCAACGAAATGTCTATTTTTTATTAAAACATTGACATATTAAGCTGAAAATGGTGCTATGATATGCATGCGTTGGTTCAATTCTTTCTCAAATTGTTAATACTTCATATTTATTTCTTCTTCATCTACTATATTGTATGAAATTGGATGAAAAATTTATTGTAAGAAAAATTTGTATCGCTAGTTTCATTAAAATTTGAATAAATATGCCTTATTTAAATACATTTACATGAATGAACAAAATCTTTATAAATAAGTGTACATAAATTCAACATTTTATTATCAAATGACTAATATAACGAAAGAAATTCTAATAACAAGTGTAATTTCAAGAAATTTTTTAAATTAAGGCATCAACTCCAATACATATTTAAGAATAATTAACATCCACGCTCTTTTCATATTAAAACAACTTTCCTTAATAAATTTCTGTAACATGTAAACTAGAATTATATGACGTAATGTTCAATAAAACAGGAAACTGTTATTTTAGTAAATTCCATTTTAGACGTATGAAGGTAGCGTTATATTAAAATATTAATTAAAGCAAATATGAAATTTTAAAAATTTTGACAAACTAATACATTTGATAATACTGAATAGACCAAAATGGAATTATTTCGTAGATATGCATTAAAACATTTCTTCTACCGAATTCTTGATTCCATTTCATTTTCAAAATGAAATAAATCTTCAAAATATAGATATTTCGCAAATATTTATATTACAAATGCATATTTAAAACTAAAATGATGTAACGTACAACCAAAAATATAATGATCTAAAAAAAATTCAATAATTCCTTATAATTTAACTCTCGTATTTTAAACAGTCAGAATTAATTGACTGAAAACTTTCGAAGTAATAAATAAATCAGTACATTTTCAGTTTTTTTTTAAGTTTTATGTTATTTTACATCAAATGCAATAACAGAGTAAATTAGTTTTGGAAGCTGATAAAGAAGAAAATAACTGAAACAATTTAGTTAGTTTAGTTTTATAAAATATATTATTAAACTTCCAAAGATAAAATTTGGGATTTGTGAGTAGCAGAATCTGTTGGTGGGTTTGATCTAAATAGTATTTTGAAATAAAATAGAATCATTCATTTTCACGAATTATTTCAATATCTTTATATTATGTTGATGGAAATTTTTAAATTTATTTATTGTAAAATAAATTTAGTAAAAGGAAATACAATACTGATCCATATAAATTAGTAAGCGTACTTTTGTATTTAAATTATTGGTTCTTATTATTTAATAAAATTTGTAATTTACTATTTAAATTGAGGAAAAATTTAAAATTTGCAAACTATTAAATTTAGAAAATTTACATAAAAGTATAAATATCATACTCGTATTAATAATTCCTTTTTATATAAAAATGCTAATATGTTGGCTAATTACAAAAAATATTGAAAATATTTAATGATGATATTCTGCCATGAACAGGAACTATTTCTTTAGTAAGCCAAGTACATTCATTGTCAAGTAAACATTTTGAAACCAAGGGATATAATACGCACTGGCGACGTAATACAAATGAATTGAATGAATGAGAATACGAAATTTATTTTATTCTTAAGAATATCTCTAATCTATGTAAAGAGACAACTTATGTATAAGGTAAACCAGACGAAATTTAAATAAGTACTTTAATTTTCATTTTGATAGTTTATTGGTCATTAAAGCTACTGTCAAATTGCTTACTGAAGATATGTAATCCTTTTTATAAAGTACGTTTTAATTACATAGTTATTTCAAAACGCAAGTACGCATGAATGCTTATTTAATAATATAATTGGATTATTTTATAGGGGATTACCAATGCTAGGATAGATTTCTAAATATATTAAATTAAAAGTGTTTAGTTCTTCGAACAGAATACGAAGGGTATATATGAAAATATATTAAAAATATTTCTGTGGTAAGTTAAAAGTTAAAAAAAAGAACTGTATAATTATATTCGAATTTATAAGATTTAAAAAGATCCAAGATTTATATATATATATATATATATATATATATATATATATATATATATATATATATATATGTATGTATGTATGTATATATATATATATGTATATATATATATATATATATATATATATATATATATATATATATATATATATATATATATATATATATATATATATATATATATATATGTATGTATGTATATATATAATATATATATATATATATATATATATATATATATATATATATATATATATATATATATATATATATATATATATATATATATATATATATATATATATATATATATATATATATATGTTTATAAGTTATATTTTTCTATATGGCTTCTAACAAAATTTCTCACTCAAGATTTTTTAATGTCTCTTTGTCATTTATTTTATCGAATAACATCACCTGACATTATAGCAGTTTCATATACACAAAATATTTGATAGTATTTATTAAATCATAGCTAAAGCTACATATTATAATAAATTAGTTATTTATTTTTAAAAATATGTTATTAAAATTTTTAATTGATATCTTTACTTAATTTTTTATAATTAAATATTGAAATAAAACTTTTCGATTCTATGCAATATTAAAAATGAAGTTTTAGGCATTGAAGATCGTTGCCATATAATGATGTAAACTAAGGTTAAAATATTTATTTAAATACATTATGTTTGGGTAATTAAAATAAATTTCCTTAAATGCTTAGCAAACAATTAAGTTATGCTTTATTTAATATTGTATTTAAATGAATAAATGTAATAAATTACCAAATATATTTAGGGCAGAATTGTAGTGATGCGTATTTAATAAATTAGCTTCTCATAATTTATTCTATATTATTTTACAAAATACGGAAATAAGAAGTTTATTTGAAGAAAATTATTTTATTAGAGTTTGCTTACTCGTGAAACATTTATAAGCAAAGCTATTTCTCCAAAAAGTTACGAGAATACATTTTTGCCATTCTTCACGTGAAACTATAGTTTTGCAAAATTCTTTCTCGGATTTCAAGAAAAATTCTATTTTTGTAGCTCTTGTGATTATATTTAATTTTAGTTTAATATAAAAATATTCTTAATATGAATAGAAAAATTTTACAAAGAATGTATATTAATATAATTATTAATTTGAAGTTATCAAATTTCAATTAACTTTACTTGAATTGTTTGTTTAATTTTTATGTTATAGTTTTATTTTTAAACATTATCTTCAATATCTTCATAGAACTAGGGTGTAAAAGATTTAAGCAAAGCAACATTTTTTCACATTCTTCTTCTTCTTCTTCTTCGAGTTGGGTTTGTATGTCATTGAGCACCTCTGCTTTTATCAGCATTTTGTACTGTTAACTCCAAACCCAATGTTTCTTAGTTCCATTTGCTCGGATCACCCACTTTATTAATAAAGTCTGATAACCCTTTAATGGAATCTAGGTGTAACTCTCTAGTATGGATGATGCCTAAAGAGGTTAATCTAGGGAGGGCAAGAGCCTCGCATTCATAAATGATATGCTTGGCCGTTTCCTCTTGCATATGACATTTCCTGCAGATAGGATCTTGCTGAAACAGTCCCATTTTATGGAGATGTTTTCTGAAATAGTAGTGCCCAGTTATGAAGCCTACGATTAAACGTATCTTCTGCCTAGAGCATCTAAGAATTTCATAGGAAATCCTCGCTGATGACCTACAGATCATACCTTTAGCGTGGGTTTGACCAGGAGATTTGAGCCAAGCTTCATACATCTTCCGTTTTTCCCATCTGCGAACATTGGTTTTTGCGGTCTTCAAATTGATCCCACAAAAAGGTTCTGGACCAATGGGAACAAAAGACGATCCTTGTTTAGCAAGCTCATCAGCCTTTTCATTGCCTTCGATACCTTTATGCCCTGGCACCCATACAAGGATCACCCTGTTTCTAGTTGCCAGTTCTGTAAGAAGGTTTCTACACTCCAGAATCATTTTAGATTTGATTTCGAAGGAATTAAGCGCTTTTAAAGCGGCTTGACTGTCACTGAAAATGAGAATCCGCTTATCATAGTAGCCCTTCTTCATATTCAGTTGCAGACAGTGGATAATGGCCAAAACTTCTGCCTGGAAGACCGAAGCGTATCGCCCAAGGCTTACAGACAAGCTGATTCTTGGTGACACGCCACAAACTCCCAGACCTGAGAGGCTGTTCTTCAGTGATCCATCTGTGTACCAGATTAGATCTCCTGTTTTAGTTCCAAACATGTTGTTATCCCATTCCTCTCTAGTTGGAAAAACTACATCAAATGTCTTGTCAAACATGTATGTTTTTTCCATGATGTCAGATGGCATCAGAAAAGTAGGGTCTTGAAATTTCCTGGTGATGCCCTTGTGCCCTTTGGCAACAGGCTGGTCATACCAGTGGTTTTGCAGCTTCATTCTATATGCATTCAATCTTGCAACGCTGCATATGAAGATGTCCAAGGGAGTCAGATCCAACACAACCTCCAATGCTCTGGTTGGCGTGGTGGAGATTGCTCCTGTGATGCAGAGACAGGCTAGTCTTTGTAGACTCCTCAATCTGTCAATCACAGTCTTCTGTTCCACCTTATGCCACCAGATCACACAGGCATATGTGAAAATGGGCCTGACAAAAGCTGTGTACATCCATAACATCAGTTTTGGATGTAAACCCCAGTTCTTACCAAGCATTCGCCTGCAAATCACAATGCTTTTCTTTGCTCGGTTGATCCTATCATCAATGTGCTTATTCCAGGTGAGTTTCTGGTCTAAATAGATGCCCAGATACTTCACCTCTGAAGCCACATTGATTTCAACATCAAAAAGTCTTGGTATGAAAAAACCTTTCCGTTTCTTTTTGCGTGTAAAAGGTACAAGGTAGGTTTTCTGAGGATTAACCATCAGGTCCCTATCCATGCACCATTGACCTACATAACTTAGAGCATCCTGCATGAGATGACAAGTTATGTCAAAATCTTTACCAAGGATAAGGATGACAATGTCATCAGCATATCCCTGCGTATAATAACCCTTATCATTTAGATGTTTTATAAGGCTATTTACAACTAGGTTCCAAAGTAATGGTGACAGAACACCTCCTTGAGGACAACCTCTAGTAGTCTTTTTTTCAAATGATTCACCGAAGATGTTCATTTGTATATATCTATCCGAAATTAAGGCCTCAATCCAAGTACACAGGGTTTGATTAATCCCTGCCCCTCTAAGTGCATTGAGGATGGATGGATGGGAAGTATTATCAAAAGCACCCTGGATGTCGAGGAAAGTTGCCAAGGCAATATCCTTTTGATCCAGAGTGGCTTCAATCTTGGAAACTAGCTGATGTAGAGCAGTCTCTGTAGATTTACCGGGTTGATAGGCAAATTGAAGAGCATGCAAGGGACTATTTCTACCCAAGTAATCTCTAATATGCCGATCAATGATTTTCTCCATAATTTTAAGAAAGAATGAAGAAAGACTGATTGGTCTGTATGACTTGGCCTGGTCATAAGTGTCCTTGCCAGGTTTTGGAATGAAGACTATCCTAGTCTTTTGCCATGTCTTTGGTATATATCCCAGGGCCAAACTAGTTCTATACATTCTAGTTAGCATTGGTATGACAACCTTTTCTGCCTTCTGGATCATGATGGGCATAACTCCATCAGGCCCAGGGCATTTTAGAGGTTTAAAGGCGAAAATTGCCCATTTAACAATGTTGTAGTTTATGATATTTTTAGCGATGGTCCATTGATTGCTATTGACTCTTTGCAAAGAGCCAATGCAATGTTCCCCTTCGTTGCTATAAATATCTCTAGCTCCCAGGAAGTGAGTCCTGGTCATAATTTCCATAACCCCTTTTCCGGAAGCAGCAAAATTACCCTCCTCGTCTTTTAGGGTACCAACCAAAATAGGTTCATCCCTTTTAAGGAGTTTCTGGAGTCTAGCTCCTTCAGAAATAGAATCTATCTCGTCACAGAACTTTCTCCAGGAGTTAATCTTGCTTTTTCTAACAAGTTTGTTATAAATAGTGAGGGCCCTTTTATAGTTCTCCCATTCACCATTTTTCTTAGCTTTGTTAAAAAGTTTTCTAACATTTGCTCTTTCGGCAGCTAGAGAGTCATTCCACCAAGGGCATTGGAGTTTAGCTCTTCTAGTGCGAATGGGGCAATTGTTATGATAAGAATCTAGAATACTTCTCTGTAGGAGATCTGCTGTAACTTCTAGATCGTAGTTGTCTCTAATAGGTCTGTTACCGAGCTCAATCAACCCAGTCAGTTCTTCTTGGAATTTCTTCCAGTCCGTCCTAACCGGGTCTCTGAATATGCGATCCAGACACACATTAGAGTGAATTTCAAAATGGATGTTTTGATGATCTGAACCAGAAGGTCGATCATCTACTTTCCAGTATTTGATATTTTTACTAATCAGCGTTGTCGCTATAGTAATGTCAATTACTTCTGATCGATTGGAAGTAATAAAAGTTGGTTTGTTGCCAACATTTAGAATATCTAACCCATAGTTTAGAATAAATTCCAAAAGGTACTCACCTCTTTTATTTGTGTCCGTACTTCCCCAGACAACATGATGAGCATTACAGTCTAGTCCTAGGACTACCTGTAAGTTGTTATTACTGCAAAAGTTCATGAGCTTGTGCAGAGAATGGTCAGGTGGAGCCTTCTCTTCATAGGGCAGGTATCCAGAGCCAAAAACAATTTCCCTGTTCCTACCCTCTATGTTGAGTCTGACTTTCACAGCTGTCAGGTCCCTAAGAATAAATTCAGAGAGGGGAAGAACCTCAATGTTTTTATGTAAGAGTATACAAGTTCTAGCGTTACCATTAGTACAATAGATAAGCTTACCTTTAGTTCCTTTGAGACCACTGATTCTTCCCCTAACCAACCAGGGTTCTTGAATCAGGGCCAGGTGTATATCCCCAGCAAGAAACTTCTTACTGAGGTTAGTAGTACCACTTCTACTGTGGTGTAGGTTGGCTTGAACTACCTTCACCCCCATCAGCAGGAGCAGGTTTATCAAGTACTTTAGCCTGCACATGGTGAAGGCCAATATAAAACCTATATCCCCTTACACGAAGAGTGGCAGCATCTAATTCAGGCACACTAAGAACGATGGTCCGCCCAGATGGGTCGTTCTTAATGTTAAGAATGTTCCACTCCAATGGAGTGACCCCACCGTTCTGAGCCTCGATTTTTCTCAGGAGCTCTTTAGGTTCCAGTTCATTACAGATTTTTGGCAGTTTTGCAATTATCTTGGTGGTTCTGACAAGTTTCCTTGCCTCACCCACCAAGAGTTTATGTTCTTGCCAAGGGCTTATATCATTGACATTTTGTTCCAGCCACTTTGAGCTCTCCAGATCTGCACAATTGATAATAAGAGCCCCGTTTTCAAGTTTACAGGATAGGAAGGTTGGGGCAAAGCCCTCCTCATTCCTTCCTATTTTCCTGGTTATCAAGAGTTCCAGGTCATAGGCCTGTTTCTCTGTTAACCGTTTTTCCGGATGACCTTCTAAGAGCACGGCCATCTTGATCGCCGTGAGAGCCGCCCTGTAAGTAAATCCCTCAGGTCCTTCTCTCTTGGCAGCCTTTCCAACCTTGCCCTGGTTCATCCGATTGGCAGGACGCTTCTCGCCTTTGGTTGCCTTGGGTTTTTCAACCCAAGTCCCCTCAGCGATTTTGCGCTCCTTCACCAGCCTCTTTTTCTGTGCACCAGATATTCTCTTTTTAAGCTTGATTCTGGTCAGAGAGTCAGTCATGCTAGAGATAGCTTCCTGACTCTCACCAGAAGAAGATGGTTTGGAGGTCATTTCTACCTCCTGTGAAGGTTTCATTGCTACCCCTTCATTAGATTGTCTCTGAGTTACCTTGTCTTTTTCAGAAAGGTCTGCCTCAGAAGTTTCTCCTGCAAAAGCAGAAATGTTTGTTATTTTCAATGTCTTTTCAGCCATATAATAACAGTAAATAATCTCAGGTAATATGACAGTCCACCCAGCATTGCCTGAGATACTGGGCAAGGCAAATTACTCTAGAAGTTCGCCAGGCAACTAGAGGCTCCGTTAAGACACCAATACCGCGGTGCCAATTAGCCCTAGGCACGGAACGCATAACACCAGGGTTTACGGGAGCTGGTTCGCGGCCTCTTATTCAATATTCGAGGCTATCCTGTTATTTCTACAGGACTTTCGGCTATCCACCACCTGCCTACGCGCCTGGTGGCTAGCTCAAGCCCCAGAGGGGTTTTTTCACATTAGAAAATTATGCTGCATTTCAGGAAAATTAATATTTTTAAGCAAGATTTTTTTATTTGCACAGTATTTCATGTGTTTTTAAGATTTTTTTTCTTGTAATTTGTAAGTGATTCGGAGTTATTTAATCTATTCAAATTAAAACTATACAAAAACAAATAAACAATTTTAAGAATAATTCAAGAAAAATTCATTTTAAGAAGAAAAACAATTTCTCTCACAATGTAAAACATGCGATGATCCATTGGCATTTTTCTATACATTTTAAATATCAAAGTGAAATCTAGCAAATTCATCATCAGGAATTAAAATCACTAACTGCTGTTGCAGTCCTACGAAATAATATTTTTATCGAAGTTAAATTTAATCACATCTTATTTTATCAACATTATAATAAAGTTACCTTGGCTCAAACTAGAATGCCAAAATTAATTTTTAATGTAAAAGTAATTAAAGAAATTAAATAATTTTTGATTAATAAACTATTCGGATTAATAATACATTTACGTGATTAAATTCCATTTTTTGTTAGAATGGAACAAGTATTAAAATTTCTCAATGCTGATTAAAAAATAATTTATTTCTTTACACTTGAGACAAGAATTATGTATTCTCCATTGCTTTAGGTGCTTAGATAAGAAGATTGAATTTCTTAGAAAAACCTTTTATTAAATAAATGATTAATTTTAATTCTCTTCTTATAGAGTTCCCTTGCCTGCTTATTTCTAACACATCATAAAAAAAATAAATAAAAAATAAAAAAAAAATAACTTTAGCTCTGCAAAAACCAGTAATTTGCATTTAAATTCAGCTTTATTCAATTTCTCTATTCGTCTGTGTATTCAAAAGTGCTAAATAGAAAATTATTTTTTATACATCTTTCACTCTTTCAAAAACACTTTTGCCTACGAGAGGTCTTTTCTTTTTAGTTTATTTTAATTTCATAGAAATAATCTTTTTTTTTATGCAATTTAAACGTCAACAGGAAGGTGTTTTTTATACGTGTTTTCTTCTTATACTTTGGAGAAATTGAGAACTAAATTGATTAGAGTTTTTTGTCCCCCTTTTCTTTTTAGAGGTTCTAATACGATTACATCGAACAAGAGTGTGCACTCATTTTGACGCAAAGAAAGCGTTTTCATTTTTCTTCGGCAATTTTGAGGCCCTAGAAATTTATAGAAAGAGAAATATGTTCGAAGAGAAACGCAATTAAATGTTAGCCAAATGCTTCTTGCTTGGACTAATTTATCGCCACTTTTTTTGCATCTCGTGTATTATTTTGCTCACGGCGGTGTGAAGTGAGATTAAATTTTATCGCCTCACTTAAGGGAAGTATTTTTTTTTTTTTCTTCTCCCGTGAAGTTACGATTAACTTAAAATTTGTTTCATGTTGGTCATTATCTAAATATATGAATCCAATTTTTTATAAAATGGAAGAGTATTCCAAAAGGAGAGTTTTGGGGTTCGCTTTAATTTTGATTACACTTTCTGACAAATTTTTAATAATTTTATTTTTAAGTTGTTCATTTTACATATTTTACTTCTATAAGTAAAAAAAAATCAGATCTTTGATTTCAAATTTTTGAACATATTTGACAACAAGAGGAAGAATTAATTTTTAAAATATAATTGCAAGAATAAGATTTTTCTCTTAATTATAACATTTAAAGGGTAGATTGAAATTATATTATGAAGTGGGAATATGCTTATGGTTATTGCATATATATTATGGAAAATTATTTTATAAATTATAAGTACTTCGAAAACAGGATTGATCCTTTTTTTAGTATTTATGTGTTAGATCAAGACTATATTATGGTATATAGTCATGATTATAGTATACATCAGGGAAAAATAAAATTTTCAGATTATAATTATTTCACACTTAAGATTGTATCTCTTAATTTTAGTATTTAATTGGTACATTGGGAATTATTATTATGATATACGTATAGATGGCATTATCTTAAAGTAATTAAATCTATAATTTAAAAGAATTTTTTCAGCATTATAAGAGTATTTTTTCAGTAAATTTCTTAAAACATAATGAATACATTTATCAATATATTACATTTACAAATTTCATAATGAAAATATTTAAATATTTAAAAAGGATTATTTAAAATCTAAGTGTAGTATTATTCATTTTAAGTATTTTTAAAATGAAGATACAAAAATGTCCTGAAACATGAACACTGCGTTATCTCGGGATAGAGGGGCTTTAGTATCAATTATATCCCTAATTCTCAGACAATCCACAAAATTTTAAGAAAAGGGAAAAAAATGAACACAAATACACATTTGAAGAATTCATTCGTTAATTAAATAATATAAATATGCTTATTAATTTCTGATAAACAAATATATCCATTTCCAACATTCTGATAAATTTACTTCCTCAGAAAATTACTCAAAAGTTTCTGTTTCTTTGAAAAGAAAATCCTTTTTTTTTACTATGGATTGAAATATTTTTGGAATTTAAACGTCAAAAATAAATGAATGATTTTTTTAAAATTTTTTGTGTCTTAAATGTACTTTCCAGTTCTCTAGTTTCCCCGAAATTGCGCATCAAGAAAAAAATTGTGAAATTTAAATGCATAATGACAGCAAGAAATAAGAGAAAAAATAGATTTATTTACACATTCTAAATGTTTGCTTTTGCAAAGAGAAATATACAATCTTAATTTTTTTTTTCTGAAATCAATTTTCAGTACATTTAAGAAATTCGCATTTAAATAATTTTAATTTTTTAAGTTTAAGAATAAAAAACATTAATGAGGCAATGCTTGGTCACTCTTCCATTCCTCCTACTCAAATGTTGCCAAACCATCTTTTTTTGGTAAACACAGAATATGGCTTAAAATACAAATAATCATTATTTAGAGCATGTTTCGTTCGGGCATAAACATTTTGATTTTGTTTCAAACTTTCAAAGGTTGTAAGAAATTAAAAATAAAATGGTGAAAAACTGCAGTACTTTTGCTTATGTTTTTAAAAACATTTGGCATTTTTCTCTCTCTGCCAACTAAAGGGAATCTTACCACATTTCGCCTCGTGAGATATTTCATTTTAATAAAACTTTCTACAAAGTGCTTTTCTCGCAGAGCAATGAATGAGAAAAAGGAATGAATGTATACAAGTTTTTCACAGTTCTATATTTTGATATTATAACAATTAAGATACTCTGCGGAGGACTACGAAAAAAATAGTGCCTACCGGAGCTTAATCATGACCGTGGTATCACCTCTACCATCAGCAGGATGTGGACTGGGCACATGAGGGGTATGAAAACCATGCCCGACGGATCTAGAACATACGCAGAATGCAGGCACTGCACAGGAGTTCCACTGGATCCGAGGCATCTCTTCAACTGCATCTCTGTTGCCTCGACCCTCTTCAGCATCGACCCCAACTGCTGCCATGACACCTTTAAATGGAAAAGCTGAAGATGTGGCCAGGGCATTGACCCTGGGGCCTGAGTAGCTACCAGGCACGTCGGTAGGTGGTGGATCATCGAACGTCCTGTAGGAATGACAGGATAGCCTTGAATATAGAATCAGAGGCCGCGAACCAGCTCCCGTAAACCCTGGTGTTATGCGATCCGTGCCTAGGGCTAATTGGCACCGCGGTATTGGTGACTTAACGGAGCCTCTAGTTGCCTGGCAAACTTCTAGAGTAACTTGCCTTGCCCAGTATCTCAGGCAATGCTGGGTGGACTTATATTACTTGAGCTTATAAATTGTTATCTTGTGGCTGAAAAGACACAAGAAATAACAAACCTTTCTGCATCTGCAGGTGATGCCTCTGAAGTAGACCTTGCTGAAAAAGACAAGGGAACTCAGAGGCAATCTTGTAAAGGGGCAGTAATGAATCCTTCACTTGAGGTAGAAATGACCTCTGAACCATCTTCTGATGAAAGTCAGGAAGCTATCCCTAGTATGACTGACTCTCTGACCAGATGGGACTGTTTCAGCAAGACCCTATCTGCTGGAAATGTCATACGCAAGAAGAAACGGCAGAGCATATCATTTATGAATGCAAGGCTCTTGACCTCCCTAGATTAACCTCTTTGGCCATCATCCATACTAGAGAGTTACACCTAGACTCCATTAAAGGGTTATCGGACTTTATTAATAAAGTGGGTGATCCGAGCAACTGGAACTAGGAAACATTGGGTTTGGAGTTAATGGTACAAAATGCTGATAAAAGCAGAGGTGCCCTATGATACAAACCCAATTCTAAGAAGAAGAAGAAGAAGAAGAAGAAGAAGGGCATTGCTCCATGCCTTTGGTCCCATTTGACTGTTCTCTTTTACATTTTCTTTTTTCTCTTCTTTTTACACTTGCCACACGACAACAACAACTAAGATTGAAAGAGTGTCCAAATGCATCTTTTTTCTAAAATAAGTTCCCAGAAAACCGTATAATTAAGATATCAAACTTAAGAAATGCATTAAAAATTAGAAATTGAAACATTTTTATTTTTCATATTGTTTTGTTACAATGTGGGTTGTCACTTATTTTGTTGCTCCTATTTTAAAGGGTCACGTATTAAATTTTAAAATAAAAAATGTTTAATTAAATTAGTTTTTTATATTTTTACTTAAGTTATATTTAAATTTAAAAACTCTTATTACACACTAAATTATTTTTATTGCGTTATTCATATGTAGACTGTGGCTAGATTTTATCTCTCATTTTTAGCGTTAAAAATGTTTTTAAATAATATTTTTAGTTTCCTCTTATACTAAAATTATAAATATAAAGGATAATTTAGTTTATATATATATATATATATATATATATATATATATATATATATATATATATATATATATATATATATATATATATATATATATATATATATATATATATATATATATATATATATATATATATATATATATATATATATATATATATATATATATATATATATATATATATATATATATATATATATATATATATATATATATATATTATTTATATATATATATATATATATATATATATATATATATTAGCTTACATTATGCCGACCAACTTGTCTAGTGGTCAGCGTGTCTGACTGCGGATAAGGAGGTCCTAGGTTCGAATCCCAGTTCGGGCAGGGATGTACTTTTTCTCTATCTATCCATCCTGTCTTTGTTCTTTCCTTGTATGAATGTGGAGTGAATGGTTGCCTACCCTATAAACGGGTGCCTATGACATGTGTGTACTGAGAAAATCGGACTCCAGACCAAAATAGGGTTCAGTTGGAAAAGTGGAGCAGCGCACCCCATGTTGCCAGCCTAGCTGGCACACGACAACAACAACAACAACAGCTTACATTTTACTTATCTTATTAGAAATATTTTTCATAGGTTCGATTTAATTTCTGGAACACTACTAATTGTCATTTTATACGGGTCGGAAAAAGCTGAAACCTTAACTTGGAATGTAACTGTCAGATTTTCAATGAAATTAAAATTCTTTTTATTGGCTTTCAAATCTTAAATTACCTCCCCTAAAATTTATTTCATAAATTATCTCTGAATGATACAAACATACGTTATAATGTGTTGCATTTTATGCTTTATAAATTACTCATTAATGTTATAAGTGGACATGTTAAAAATGCAAAACTTTGTTTGCTAAACTAATTTAACTTTTAATACAAAACCTTGCTACACAGATTGTGCAGGTTCAAGGAAAGATAAGTAGCGATAAATATTTTATTCTCAACAGGGAATGTTAAGGGAAAGAGTTCCCCTCTACCAAAGAAAGTTACAGAGATTGTATTTTAATTTGAATAGATTCTTATTTCGTGTATAAATGTTTGCTATGTTTGTCATAGAATTCTGCTGAGTAGTAATATGTAAAACGCAACCATCGGGTATCAAGCCAAGCAATTACATGTTTATAATAAACTTTACGAAACTAATCATCTATATCTATTGCTTCATTTAAAGTGGTTTCAAGTACATAAAATTAAAAAAAACTGCTTAACCAATTGAACTTTTTTTTCCAACGGTGGGCACTTGAGCGTTGAACTCTATGCCACAATAAGGGCAGAAACTGCTACTCATTTGTCGTTACCCAGAGGGCACCTGTGAACCACGTCACGGAGGCGAGTTGCATTACCCGCGTCATACCACCTCAAACCCGTTTATAGGGTGGGCCACATTCATGCATCATTACGGAAGAAAGGATAGAGAAACACAGAGAGAACAGAAAAAGAAAGTAACACCCATGCCCGAACCGGGATTCAAACCCAGGACCCACAGCTCAGGAGTCAGGAGCGCTAACCACTCAGCCATCGATCGTCCAATATAACTTATATAGCACATTAATATAATAAAATATTTAATAATTTTTCCAAACATCTTTGGATTTTTACATGTATGCGAATATGATTCATTGTCATTTCAATTTATATATTTTAATATTTGAATAACATGCTTTTCATACTAAAATACCATAGTAATAAGGTACATGCACAGTTGGAACTGATAAATTACTATGTCAATAATAAGGAAGATATTAGTCAATGTTTCAAGTTAATTACCTTGTTAAACATTTTTTCATCTACATGAGCTGCCTTTTATAGGGTTCGATGCGAAAAAAGAAGAAACTAAACCTGTGACACGACAGCCTATATGTGGGCCAAGGCCTACAGATCCCATATTGTTACAGAGCAAAAGGCCTGAGGTGCAAAATATATGGCCCGATTAGGTGGTCAGCCTAACATGTAATCCTCAGTGTTTTGTTCCCAAGCATGCTTGGTACTCAGCTAAAAAACCCACTGAAGGGACAAAGAATTGAGTAGACGTTCAAGGGTTGAACCTCAGACCTATGTCTTGGGAGCGCCAAAAACTACAACTAATAGTTCGATAATATCTTATTTAATTACTATATTAAAAAAGAGCAGAATATAATCTTCAATTATCTTTAATAGAATAGTTATCTTTAACCGAAATATATAATTGAGAAAAATAAAATATTTTAAATAACGAAAATTTTGTTTTTATAGATTTTGAGGATATATCAATAAATTTTATTTTTTTTTAAATTACAATATGAGATTCGGTTCTCTGGCATCCCATTTCTTTTAGGAATTTTTTTTTATTTTTGCTATTAGACTTATCTTTTAGAAAAATAAAGTTTTCCCCTTAAGTTACCAAACTAAATGTTTCTAAACGTATCAAAATATTTATTAATTTTTCAATTTCATTAATGCTTTTTAATGTACAAACATTTGAGTAGTGAAAATTAAATAATTAATTTACAAGCTTAAGTTTACTTTGAATTTAGGAACTAGGTTGTTGCTGTTGTCGTGTGCCACCTAGGCTGGCATTATGGGGTGCGCTGCTCCACTTTTCCAACCAAACCCTATTTTGGTGTGGAGTCCGACTTTCTCAGTACACTACATGCCATAGGTACCTGTTTATAAGATAGGCAACAATTCACAACCCATTCAAGCAAGGAAAGGACAGAGACAGGATAGATAGAGAGAGAAAGTACATCCCTGCCCGAACCGGGATTCAAACCCAGGACCTCCTTGTCCGCAGTCAGACACGCTGACCACTAGACAAGTTGGTCGGCTGCAACTTGGGAAAATATATAAAAAACTATTTTGGAAAATTTTCGTCAACTTTTATTACATAAGTTACTATGCATCAAGCAAACATTTTAAAATATTACATGGTGATATAATGCAGTTAACTATAAAAAATGTATTTTAGTATTGAAAACACAAATTACGGAATATATTAGATTTATATTCAACAAAGATAATCGCAAAATGTAAAAAAATAGTTAAGCTGTGTCAAGAAAGAGGTCGAGTTGGCATTCTTGCCTGATCAACCTCCGAGGAGCACATCCATGAATTTCCCTTGATTTGAAATGGAATTTACTCCCACGACAGGCTTAGAAATTCCCAAACAGTTATCAGATTCGAAAATCTCACTTCTAGCTGTCAGAAACAGAACCGAGAGAACTCAGAAATCGATCGGAAAGTAATGTAGTTTGACGCGGGGAAACATAAAACACATTCTGATATAAAAAAAAGTAAAAACTTTCAATTTTTTTATTATAAATAAAAGACACATATGAAGGAGGGAGAGTGGTTTTAATAACTGCATCGGTGTTTCTTGGGAGAGCAATTACTTTTTTTTTACTTCCTCAAAGCAGAATAACTTAGCATTGTCTTTGTTTTTTTGTCGGACTGGAGAATTAGAAATAGGGATGTTGGTAAGGTTGTAATCCGATTACATGGCGATTTAGAGCCATCCCTATTGCTGTTCATTCGATTGTGGAAGTGTCAGAGAAATGTGCGCCTAAGCGTTGTTCTTTTAATTATGCTGTGAATTGCTTTTCTTATTGCCAAGGTCATAATCTTTGTGGCTGCCTCCACGGCTAAAATTTACTTGAAGAATAGAATTTGTTTTTCTATTTATCACTGTAACATTATTTAATACCTATTCTAATGAAATATTCCGTAATACATAAATTTTGCTTATTATTCGTACGTGTAATGATGTTTAATTGAATTAAATTAGCCAATTATTAATGTATTCAATTAAGTTAATGTGAGAAATGTGTACAGAAAGAATAATAATATATTAATTTAATAAATAATAATTTGCTTTTTAAATTGCTTAGTTAATTGTAAATAATAATAAATTGCTTTTGTACTTTCAGTGACGTTAATCTTTGTAAATTGAGTTTCGTTTCTATTTTATTGAAAAGAAAGCATTATTTTGTCGTTTTCTCTGATAAAATAATATCGATTTTCATCGAATACATTCTCTTTCAATATCCTTTATATTTTATAAAAAATGTACTTGTTATCTTTTCATCGTTTTTTTTATAAAAAATGTACTTGCTATTTTTTCAATTATCATAGGACCTTCATTAAATCAACAGTTAGAATCGTCGACTGTTTTGTGTAAAACAATACATTAAAGCTTATTTTTCTTTCAGTAGTTAGCAATTTGTTTTGAAAAAATATACTACTGAATAAATACGAAAAAATACGAAAAAATGAAAAAATATCATCAATTTCATACGTTAGTTTTGTTACGCTAACTGTAACAGACAACATTTGTTCAACACTTTTCGTAACAGCATTTAACTTATCCTAAATATCAAGTAAAGAATAATTGTAATTTTTGCCAATATAAAAGAAATATGATAAATATAAGCATATTTAGAAGAAAATTTTTATAATGTTAAGTTGTCTACTGAAATTTTTTTAAATATTATAATCTTCGACAAGAAGAATATTAATAATATGCCCTGAATTCCACATTTTTATTTAAAAGGGTTTATAAACACGTATTGCATGTAAGCGCCATAAGTCACGTTATGTTGTAGTTGTTTACTAATGACACTTGGACAAACCAAGCTCGCTATGCTATGCAAATTAAGTCGATTGGGAGCGTCTTTCGTTTTAAACAGAGCACCATGAAGGTGAAAGCACGACTTTGCTCTACACACATGCCATATCTACCCGCTTATAGGGTAGGCAACCATTCACACCTCATTCATACAAGGAAAGGACAAAGACAGGATACATAGAGAGAGAAAAAGTACATCCATGTTCGAAACAGGATTCGAACCCAGCACCTCCTTATCCGTAGTCAGGCACGCTGACCACTAGAGAAGTTGGTCGGCAAGTCACATTATAAATTTCTCTAATTATATTATAAATGTGATTCTTGTTGTCGTGAATTGCATTTATCACATTGTGATAAGATAGATAAGCAAAAATATGACTTATGCAATTTTTAAAATTGGGTTATACTATCTTAACTACTAATAAAATATCTTTTTCGTTATCTCGTAAAAGAACAATTTGATAGTTTATAAGTAAAGTAAGCAGAAACTACATGAATAAGAAAATTAATCACACACATTATGAATTCATTGCAAATTTAGAATATATATTTCATTGATCATACTTATATGTGGTTTTATGAAAAAATTATTTTTATGCAGCTATTTACTGAATAAAAGACAAAGTAAAAATGCAGGTTCTGCTTCACTTATTTTTACATACCAATGAAAGAAGCATATGACAGTGAATTATATTTATTCAATGCATCGCATGCCAACAGCATCTAGAAAATAATAGTTCTGTGCATAGGTTTAAAGAGAACTTTCTTGGAAATCAATACTTCTCTTATGTTTTGAGAATGAGTGCACAAAATTCCTTAATCATTTTATCATAAGAAGCAGTTTTCCAGAGCTGTTTTCTCTTTTCATAGATACCTCTTTTCCCCCTGCTTAGGTCATCTTCATCTTCATCAATCATTCTGTTATCCTTTTTTAATGTATCTCATCTCCTACGTGGTTTTAATCTGAAGAATTTTATCTTGAGATAATATTCTTTATTTTTTTTAACTTTTTTCTACAAGCATTTTAAAGTCACATCAATTTCAATTTCATTTTTGGTAATCCTGTTTTTGGAGAGAGAAGAAAAATTGCTAACGGAATTTGAGCTTGTAGATATTTCTTCAATATTCCAAAAACTACATTTTTCCGATTAAGTAAATTTTAACTCTGACGCTTCAAAGAAATATTTTTATGACTAGGACTAGATAACCAACTCATATTTCATTTAGATTATATATTTTCTGTTGAGAAAACTGTGTATAGAATTATACAAAATATGTAATTAAAAAAAAATAAAACAAAAAAGGGAAATTTTGTAGCACTTATAAGTCCATTTCACTGTATTTTCATCTCATTTTAAAACCTGCACAAATATTTATTTCTTTAATTAAGTAATAAATTTTATGAATGGTATTAAGATGGTATAGTTTTAGTTGATTTTAATTCATAAAATAATATTTAAATTTTACTATTGCAAATGAAAATTCCAATAGCAAATACACTTGATTACGTGTTTTCATTTTAATAAACTCCAAATGTAAATCAATAACAATATTTAAAATTACACTATTTCAAATATTAATTTTTTCTTTAAATTAATCGATTTCAAAATCAATAATATTATTTAAAATAAATATATTATAGGTATTATAAAAACAAACTCTAATCTGTGAAATGTAGGAGAGTGATATTAAGAAGTTAACATACTTTATCTTTACTTATTATGAAATTTTATCTAATGCTTTATTTAAGTATATGTATATATATTAAGTATTGTAATTGATATTATGTGTTAATTGTAAGTAGACGCAAATACTAAGTTTCCATTATATTTCTTTGTTATATGTTAAATACTGATTAGCACAGTACTTTGAATTATTAATAATAATAAAATCTGATAATAGTTTTTAAACTTTGCAGTTTAGAAATTTGTAACTTTTTAAGCATTTATTTTAAATAATAATAAAAATATATTAAAATATTTTAAATAAAATTAAAATATCTTATTTTAAAACCTTTTTGCCCTAATGATATTATATTTTTAGTAATCAACAAAAGGTTTGAATATAAGATATATAATATTTAGTATAATAAAGTTAAATAATGTAATAAATCTAAATATAGCTCAGCAGAGGACTGATTAGTAGAAATCATATTACTTGGATTGCGAAAATTTAAACGGATTGTTTCGTAATCTTTCCTAAACTTTACATTTTGTAATTATTTATTCCTATTTTTATCCTTTCCAATCTCCAGTGAAGACTAGTTCTCCAGACTAGTACTAGTTATGCATCACAGTTATGATATTAATAATAAGGAATATTTTATTCTCAATTCGTTCACAAAATCGTTAATCAGTCATTTCAAGTTCCTGGTAAATATTTCTTTAAAGACATGAAAAATATTAAAAAGAAGCTGCAACTAAAAATGCAACAGAGTACGGAGCAAAAATGCAAGAACAGAAATTTGTTGCACAATTAAAAAAATTCATGAATATTAGTCATTCGGTAATGCAAGAAAATGCATATACTAATTTAGAACTAATGTTGTATAATTTATTGAAATTAAACAGGGAATTATATATAGTACGTTTATCAATATATATTGTCATGGTTAAGGTATGAGAAGGAATTCAAGGGAGATTTAGGCTTTCAAGCGAGCTTCAAAGCAAAGCAAATTGGTTTTGTGCAGACCGCGCATTACTTCACTCTTTCAAGCGATTCCCTGCTTTCTACACAGTTTAAAATAAAATTGAAAATCTTAGTTTACAAAGTAATGAGTAATTCGTTTTATTTGATTTCTAGAGAATTTCAATTATTGCAATTATTGTAGATGTGTGATTCATTTCCTTAAATATAGCATAATTATTTAGCACTAATCATACCAACACTTATTAGATACCTAGTTTACCATAGCGGGTCAAATGACCCGAAATTTACGTTTCCTACTTTTATGTATGAAATATGGATGTTGGAAAGGAAATAAAATATAATGATAATAAAATATGTATTATAATTATATGAAATAGTATTTTTACAATTTCTATTTCAAAAGCAAAAAATAAGAGTTGTATTTATACATCACATTTTTTACACATAAGTGTTTCCGTCGCACATTTCCCGCAAACAAATTTTTTACAATTGGAGCAAATTTTATTAGTTTTATTATCTTTGCAGTATCCTATTTGACACCTCTTACGTTTATTAGAATCTGTAACAGGCTTCACTTTCTCCAGCTTTCTTCTTTCTTCAGCTTCTTTCTTTTTTCTGCTTCACTTTCTTCAGAACTTGAGAGTAATCTTCTTCTTTTTCGTCCACAACCGATATTCACAATATTTTCTTCTTCATTGTCAGTATCTGTAGATTCAGACTCGTTTTCGTTTGTAACCAATATATCTTCGTTTTCAGAAAATTCATCTTCACCGATTTCCGAAAACTCTTCTCCAATATCATTTATATCTTCTAAGAATTTGGACGGTCTCGTTCATTTCGACATTTTATGGGTAAATAGTTACCTGTATCACTAATAAAGCTATCAAAATAAAATAAAAAACTATGTATTAAACTTTTCTTTTTTTGCTACATTTTTTACACAAAAATCTAGTTTCAATCTAAAATTTTTATATTTTCTTGAATTATTCTCAGCTATTTTGATTGAACTACTTTACGTAACAGTCTTTGCATACATTTGCAGTTTACTGAATACAATAAGATAAGCAATATGTATTGATAAGCTTATAAAACAAAAAAATGTTCTCCGGGTCAAATGACCCGATGTGGTAGACAACGGTATACGACAGTTATTACTCAAAATAAACAAAACAAAAAATTATAAAAATAGTATAAGAACAGTAGACTTAATTAGTCATAAAAAGTCAGTAAGTTAAATTTGGAGAAGCAATAAGATAATACGTGCATTATCAATGCAAAAGTTCAAAATGGGTCATTTGACCCGTTATGGTATGATTAGTGTTAAAGAGAGGTAAAGGTTCCAATATATTAATTTGTTTACTTTTAAAATAAGTAGAGTAAGTTTATCAAAAATATCAGAATAACTAATCGAATTCTCAATAATGAAACACAAATCTAAAAATTCAGTACTTTTGTTAAAAATATTGATTTTACAATAATACAGAATTTCTAGATTTGTCTGCGGGGTTTGAGAGTTTTTATGAGCTGTGGTACTGATATTCTTTTTACTGCACTGCATTTTTTGTTTCTTTTTTATTAGTATGGATTTGTGCAGATTGCTTTGATATACGGTTTACTTTAATTTTTATATAAACATTTTTGTGCATCTTTTCTTTTTACTTTGATGCTTTTCAGGAAGTTGTGTGAAAATTTTTAGACGTATATATTTTGTGCATGTCAGAAAAAGAGATTTTAATTTGGATAGCGGATCATTTTCCTTCTGACAAAGACAAGGTGCCTATATTTTTTCCTATTCTTTGAATTGCAAAGATATTTATTTTTATTTTGTCAGGGATTTTCAAATTTTGTCTTTATTCTATTATTGTTTTTCAGATTGTATGTTATACCTGTATCGGCTGCTTTTGCACTGTTTAGATTGCTAAAAATATATATTTGTTGAAACTGGTATTGCATATTGCGCACTTGCCGTATATATATATATATATATATATATATATATATATATATATTTATATATATAAACTCCATGGCACGACAGCTCATGTGGGCCAAGGTCTACAGTGCCCATAACTGTTTTCATGACCGAGGGCCCTGGGGTGTGAAATATATGTCCCAGTTAGGTGGTCAGCCTAACGTAAGACCCCCAGTGTTTAGTTCCAAGGCATGCTTGGTACTCAGTAAATCGACCCACTGAAGGGATGAAAGGCTGAGGTCAACCCTGCCCAGCCTGAGGATCAAACCTCGGACCTGTATATATATATATATATATATATATACATACATATATATATATATATATATATATATATATATATATATATATATATATATATATATATATATATATATATATATATATATATATATATAAGAAATAAATTTTCTATAATTCCTTTTTATATTCGTGAATGCTGATATTAATTTACATAATAAATACATGAGTTACAAACAAATGTTTATTATTCAATAGATCATTGCTATGATAATCTACATTATATTCAACGTAAATCAGACATCCCTTGCAATTTCAGAAAGCAAAATATTGATGATAAATGAATGTAGGTGCCGTAATTTTCAGTAGAGAGTATATGGCTGACACAATGGAATATTTTTCTCAAAATTAATGTATGATAATAGTAGTAAACAATTTTAGAACTCATCAAGGAAAATAGCAAATGAAAATGGTAAATTCAAATAAGCCACATAAAATAACGATCAAGAAAATTCCGTCTTCTAGTCCGCCTATTCAGAAGTTCAAAGATTTTTTTCCTAAGGCGGTACAGCCTTCTCTCCATTTCTCCCGATACCTGTGTGTGTATCAGAATATGTTATAAAAACCTGCCTTGTGCTATTTTCCTGAGACTGCTTCTGCCACCCCCAGCGGTAGAGTGAATTGCCGGAAGAAATCTCTTCCCCCTTCAAGTCATCTTGATGTCTGTAGTCACTTCAATAAACGACTTTTAGATAATATCATAAAATGTCATTTCCCTCAAAAGTAATATCCTTGTCCCGTCGTGAAAGTAGGGAGTCTCCCCTCCTCCCACTAGAAGGGGTTACTCCCTCCCCGCAAGGGGCAACTATTGCAGGCAAGTACCCTCTCGTCGCGATGACAACAGTGATAAGCAAGCTCTGGGGGTGGAGCTATTTTACTATATTGTATTTTTCACAATGCTTCTTTTGCATTCTGCTGTACGCTCCATGATTCCATTGTTCATAGTACAATGATCAATTGGAAAACATCCCCAAAATTTGTACTTTTTTCTACTCCTATTTTCATTCCCTTGCAGTTTTTTTATTCCTTGTGCTTCCAAAGATAAGGGATGCTTGTGGGCAAAACAGCAAAGACGAAGAGGAAAAAAAGAAGATCCCCATAGGTATTCCAATGAAAGAAACATCGTTAAAGAAAAAAGAGCAACAAAATAAGAAGGAAAATGGAATTTTACTTTTTATTTTTTTCGTTATTATTTTTTCTTACTCTTTTAGAAATAAAAAATCGTCTGCGAAATAGAAGAACATTAACGGGGTGGAAAGATATTTCGTTACGTGTCGTTTGCTTCGCTTTCCAACCCAAAATGCGTTTTATTATTATTTTTTTTACTCCATCTGCAGAAAATATACAGCTTCGGTACTCATTCTTCTAAGCCAATCATTATTAAGGCCTTTCTCGTTAGGTATACAAAAGATCTTTTTCGTTAATAAGGACCTCGTTTTCACAAAGATGTGCAAACAAGTGTATCGCTCCTTCCTTTTTATCAAACGACGCTCATTAATTCAGTAAAGGAAACTCCTTAAACTTTTTCGCTTAGGAATCACATTTCTTTATTTATTTATTATGTGGGCTTAAGGGATGCAAAATTATACTTAGAATAAGAAAAATGCAATCAAGATCTATGGTTTTTTAATCCTTTAATTAATTTTTATCATTAATTTTTACATAAGTAAACAGCAAAAAATAAATTACTTTTGTTGGACTTAAAAAAAAAAAAACTTTTACTGAAAGAAAAGATAAAATAATCTTCGTGACATTAATACTTGTGTAGAATATTTTAGAACCTACGTGTGTGTTTAATTACACACTCTGAATGAAATTTATGCATAAAAAACAAACACACATATTCTTTTTTCTTTTTAAATAAACTGCAATGATTAGTCTATCTAAAAGTGTGCAAATATTATTTTATTTGTATGCATACGAGATAATTAATTTTATTTTTAACACAAAAATTTAACACATTTTTTTCTTTTCATAATTCAAAGAAAATAAATGTTCTGTAGTATTATACAGGAGACAGATCAGCTTAGTATGTGTAGCATATTTCAATAAGCAAATAACTCTGAAAAATAAAAAAAATATTATAATTATATTTGCAATTATTTATTTATAAAATTAATTAATGCCAATTAAATTTTTTAAAATAATAATATCATAATATTTATCAGGTTAAAGACAAATGTATTTTAATTATGATAACTCTTATTTTAATAATTCGCTCATTTAAAACATATTATTCAAAAGCGATGCTTCTACAATTTTTTTTCCATTAAATTAATCTTCATAGTAAATGTAATGGGAATTTAAGTGGGGGAAAATGTCTGGTCTTAACAGGAGAACTTTCGAATTACTTGTTATTACAATGAGGTGTGAATTGAAAATATTTCCTTAAAAATGACGGTTATAATAACAATATCAATAGCAATATTTTTTTTTATGAAATTTCCTGAGATAATTGTTGATTAACTAAAGAGTTGCTTCTTTCAATTAGTTTTAAATGTTTACTTTTCCTTAATTAATTATCTAACGAATGGATAGAAATGTGGGAACTAATTCTTCAAATGAGTCATGAGTTCGATATGCAAATTCCATTATAATAAACGTCTTTTATCACAGCTCACAAAACAGGATTATCTGCGAGTAATTCAAATAGATGGAGTGTTGTAACAAAAAAAATTATATGCACAGTCTTTTCACATAAAAGATGTAAAATATTATATAAATAAAGGATTCCCAGATAAGTCCTTATTTTTGAAACTGCAGATTTTAAATAATTCCTTAATTAACTTGACACATAATTTAATGCTTGATATTTAATGGAATATTTTATTTATTTCCCAAACAACCTTATGAAAAAATATGATGGTTTCAAGATGTTAGTTGCAAATTACTTCTTCAGTGTACGTGTTGAATATTTTTTTAAAAATGTCTTAAGTAAATCCCAATAAATTTTAATTAATATTCATAATTATGAATGATATATTTGATTATCTAGAAAATAGGAGTACATTTTTAATCAATGTTGAATTTTTAGAATCAAGAAATTAAGCATGAAAACTAAACCACTGTTGACATCGAATTTCATTCTAGATATCTAGAAACAATTAGCGGCACAACTTGTCTAGTGGTCATCGTGCCTGACTGCGGATAAGGAGGTGCTGGGTTCGAATCCTGGTTCGAACATAGATGTACTTTCTCTCTCTATCTATCCTGTCTTTGTCCTTTCCTTGTGTGAATGGTTGCCTACCCTATAAGCGGGTAGCTATGGCATGTGTGTAGAGCAAAGTCGTGCTTTCACCTTCATGGTGCTCTGATTAAAACGAAAGACGCTCCCAATCGACTTAATTCGCATAGCATAGCGAGCTTGGCTTGTCCAAGTGTCATTAGTAACCACAACAGAAACAATTCAGAGAGAAAAAGATACAGAAATTAATATTCAAAATTGAGGCATATTCAAAAATATACGAAAAGTAGACATATCAATAAACCATCTTAAATGCAATATTAACAAATGAAAGACGATGTAAGAGCATCCAAATTGATTTAAAAATTGAGTGGTTGTCTTAGAATATTCATCGTAATGCAGTTAACAAATGAATGAAGAGATACTGAAATGAATTCAGTACATTAGCTTTAATATATTGAAAGGTATTTTTGTAAGCAAAGGAACTGAATTAACAGTTATTTTGGATTTTTCATGTTTATTTCAAAATGTATCTTTAAATATTGTAACAAAAGTAAAGTTTGGAAAATTTTCTCGTCTTTTCCTACAATCTTTATAAAATTTTAATTACATTTTTACATTTTACAAATATACATAAGTGATTTTTTTTCGATACATTTTAAGATGAATTAATGTAGAGCAATCTATAATTGTGCGCCCCATTTCGACAGATAACACATTAATATTATATTGTATTAATTATTTTCACATAGGGTTTTTAAAATATCCAATTGCTTTTAAAATAATATGTAGAAAAGCAATGCGATTAAAAAAAAATTTATTTTCTGCTTAGAATTTCACATGAAAATAGGATATAACATAACATAAACATATTCAACAAATCTGTAAAGACAATTTTTATAGTAAAATGATGGATAGTATTTTATCGGTAATATTCTAAAATATGAAAAGGAATATTAATTTTTTAATTAATTAAAATTAATGAAAAATTAATTACAAAACAAATAAATCACTATTTTATAATAAAATGAAGTAATTTTGTTCTCTTGTGAAGGAATCAATATTTCCTTTTTTATGCATAGTTGGAATTAATCATGAATATGAGTTATTATTGTAGAACACATTTATAAGCTTTTCCCCATTTTTTATACAAAATTTTCAGTCATTTTCATTCATACACTTCATGATTTGGGCAAAATAAGTAATTTTTGTCTGTGTTTCACTTAACTAATAATTTTTATCAAATTGACCTAGTGACATTTCCATTGATTAAGTTAAGTGTATTTTAATCCTTAATTAACCGGTATTGTTTAACTTCTAACTTACACAATGGGCTAGGAGACAAGTTTACTTTGCATTCTTACAGGTAAATTAATTTTTGCCTTTAAGAGAGATTCCACATAGTTTTCAAGCATATTTTGCATATGTTTTCAAAGACATGTTTTCATCACTTTAACATAGCAGAAGAATTAATCAAATATTTTTAACAATCAGTTTAAAGATCAATTTTCTAAATTTTAACTAGTTATTTAAATAATATTTCAACACTTGTTTTTTTTTTTAAAAAATATCCCATTGTATTTGAAAATGCTGTTTATGAATACAAAAAAGAGGAAATTATTAAGAAGAAAAATAATTTATGCTAAGCTCATTCTTATTAAGTATTACATTGTATTAAAAATAATAGAGATTTCTAGAAATGGTGAACACTTTAAAATTTTTTCATATTTTAATTTTTTGGTTTTCCTCTTCCAAATAACATACATAATAACTTAAATATAAACTATACTAAACTATTTGTACTATATAAGCAGATATTCACATAATAGGCATTTTGAGACTTATATTTAACTTTCAGTCATTTATTCTCATGATAAATTTTATACTTCTGCGTAATGCATTTTAAGGCTTATTGAACATAATTAAATACATATATCTTTATAAAATTTGCTTTATATATATATATATATATATATATATATATATATATATATATATATATATATATATATATATATATATATATATATATATATATAATTAGACCTGATCCATGAGATCATAGATAGCCAAAAAGTTCAAAAGCAGATGTGGACTTTTCACAGCCTCTTCACGAGAAAACCCCAAGCACTTTAAGATGTGTTGCGGGCAAAACGGAGCATTGTCGCACTTGGGGCATGATGGGTATTTTCTTTCACCGTCCTCAAAGATCATACACTTCAAGTGGCCAGTAGAAAGTCGAGACAGTGTCGTCTGATGTACTCTGGAGCCCTTAAATGTTGTGGCGGCTCCAGGATGTCTTTGAAAGTACCAAGGGTGAGCAGGAGGGTCAGCCCAGGTTTTAGAAGTAAGCTGTTTAGTAATGAAAGAGGTTTCTGATGGTGTTAGTTCCTTGCGATCTTCCGGGTTCAAAGGATTACTGGCGGCAGCCTTTGCAAGGTCGTCGGCTACTTCATTCCCAGGCAGACCAACATGCGAGGGGACCCACTGGAGGTGGATTGGATGTTGAACACACACACACACACACACACACACACACACACACACATATATATATATATATATATATATATATATATATATATATATATATATATATATATATATATATATATATATATATATATATATATATATATATATATATATATATATATATATATATATATATATATATATATAGTTTTTAATTTTTAAAATATTTTGCTACCACTTTAAATTTGCTCCTTAATAGAATATGTCCATAACCAGACTTTCCATTTAAAATTTGAAAAATTAAGCATCACTGAAATGCATATTGTAACAATAAAAAGGTGTTGGATGTCATCTGTTTTTCTTTTTGCATATTTTAATTCTATCATACATGATCGAAATCATATCAACAAATCTAAAAAGAATGCATATGAATAACTTTTTGTAGTGTTGCTTTAGAGGCTGCAATATCTTTAAGGCAACAATGTAAAAACGATTTTAATAGAATAGATTTTTTGTCTTTTCGTTTTATATTTTCATTATATGCAATTTTTTTTCTCTTTAAGCGACAAATAAATATGTATAAAAAATTTACGTTAAAAATTTGGCGTCAAATATTGCTAAATATTTCAATAATTTATTGATTTATTCTAATTTTAAAATATTTCAATAATCTAACACTATTTTTTAATATTTTAACGGCATTTATATTCAAATATTTTTATCCAAATTAATGATTTCGTACTTGATAGTTTCGGGTAAATGTTTGTCCAAGTCTTCCTCTAAAAAGATTCAACAGATACAAAAGACACCCATTTTTAATTTTTATTTTATCATTTCTGATGGATAGATAAGTTTATCGCCAATCACATCTAACTTATTTCTAGAGAATTTCATAAAGTATTTTATCAATAGAAATTATAATAACGATATACCCATTAACACTTTTTACTTCAGGACAAATTGAAAATTTATAACTAGGAAATAGTTATAGATAGATAGATGCTGGAAATTGACGATATGTATAACATTTGAAGTACCATAAGAATATGCAACAGAGATCTCTAAATTTTAGCTAAAAATTTCTGAAATGGGTTGCATTGCATGTGGACCTATCATAAGCGGGTAGTTCTAATTAAACATTACAAGCCAAGCATTAAACATGATTCAAAATGGACATTTTTGACAGAATATAGAAGTCACATACAAATTTACACACTTATTGACTCTTTGTTTTTTGTCAACGATATAAATATTTGACAAATAGATTCCTGTTGTTAGTCAAATGTTAAAGGATAATTCTGGTAAGTTATATTATTCAAATTGATTTGCAGCAAGCAGCAGCTGTCGTGAGAATAGTGAGGTCAGTCCATGTCTTTTTCTTTGATGATCCAATAATTCGTTAATTCTATCTATAAAATGTTCATACACAAAGTAATAAACTAAGTGATCTCCTCAGCTTATATGAGCCATGCTAATCTTGATCGATCAATCGATATTTGTTGAGTGGTGGTAAGTTCTCTTAAAAACGCAATATTCCAGTTTTACTTTATTGTTTCGTGCAGGAACTATCTAATAATAATTTTTCCAGAAAATTTTGGGGATATATAGTTTTTGAGGATAGAATTATGGACTTTAAGACCATAAATTCGCCAAACATACCTTTTAAAGGCTGAATCAAGTGCATCATCCGTAAATCATATTTGGTTGACATTGAAAACAGAACCATTAATCATGACGAAAATTACTGATTGTGATCTTCTCATAATCTTTCATTCCAAATTAGAATATTATATAAGCATAGTTAAAATTAGTTCTGTTTTCCACTGAATTCTCTCTCTCTATACATAAAGGATGGCAATTTTTCGTCGTTAGTTGCACGTTTGAAGCCAGATTAACTCAAACGAGGATTAAAAAAATTTCATTGCTCAAAGTTATGTTGCTGATCTGCTTAAAGTTTTTGGAAAGTTTTGTAAAATATGAGGCCGTGGTAGCCTAGTGGTTAGGGCATCGGCCTTCCATCTGGAAGGGTGGGGTTCGATTCACAATGCCGCTAAGGACACACCGAATGCATGCAATATACGTGCTTGTTAAATTTGGGAATCGAAAGTCCTGTGGTCGGTCGTTGAGCAGATACCATGGGTGCAATGGTCTGGAGAAATTTACTGCCCTTTAGATCAATGCCAAAATTGAGGGAATATATCCTCTGGTGCTGCCATCTATCGGAGTATTTGAAAAGCAAAAGTCGCACTTTCACTTTCATAGTGCTCTTATTAAACGAAAGACGCTCCCAATTGCCTTAAATTCGCAAGTCAAAGCATAGCGAGCTTGGCGTGTCCAAGTGTCATTAGTAACAACAACAATAAAGTACAAAATTATTTCCTATTTAGATGTTTTGTGACTAGAAATCGCGTTTGAATGTTTTTGTTACATCAGAAGGTTTTTGAATTTATTTGGTTGTATTCAAACACAATTACCACATATTGCTTTAAGGAAGGGATCACATTGTATAACATAATTCACTATATACTAACAGCAGTCATTATAGTGCATAATAAATAATTATCGCGAAATTTACAACATTTGATTTTTCTTGGTATTGAAATAATATCTATAAGAACATTCTGTCATAATCATGGTCATTTGTTGGCAATTTTAATGTTAATTTGTAAATTAAATCTGCATCAAATTCTTTAAATGTATTTTAATGAACATGGCACAATAGCGCAACACGATAATTCTAAATATCACCATTTTTGAGCTATTTATTTAAAAAAAATAAGAGTGCAACATAATTGTGAACAATAACCAGATAAAAAATATATATTGAGTTAGATAAATATGTAGCATAAGCAGGCACTTTCAAAATATTGATCTTTTTATTAAATTAAGAGAAATAAGGTTAAATGAATCTTACTAAATATAGGGGCACTTTCAGGTCACATATCGATGAATGATGTCGGTTCACTATTTACAATAATGCTTTCCCGCAATTTCAAGTTCAATTTGCTAAAGAGCTTATTAGGCTTTCTATGCTTATAATCATATATTTTTAAATCCTAACTGAAACATTACTTTATCAATATTTTTTCTTATTTTGTAATGTAAATATCCTTATAATAAAATTATTATCTATCTAACCCTACTCTTTCAGTAAGATAAATATATATATATGTATATATATATATATATATATATATATATATATATGTATATATATATGTATCTAGTTATATATATATATATATATGTGTGTGTGTGGGGGTGGGGGTGTGGGGGGGTGTGGGGGGTGGGTGTCTGTGTGGGCGGGTGGGTGTATGTCCTTATACCAATATGCAAAATTATATTTTGATTATAACTCAGAATAATTCATTCTTATTACAAGTTTAGAAACATCTAATTTTCTTTCTTGAATTGTTCAGAAAGATGATTGTTAGTTTTTTTACAACTAAATAGTTTTTCTCTAAAAAATCTTTACTATTTCTATCTTATTTATCATTATTTCAATCACATCTAATATTCTTAAATTTTAGAAATATCACTCAAGATTGGTCAACTACCGCAATTTCCGTAAGACCATCAACTTGCAAGAATTCCATACTTGAAGGAAATGACTTAAGAAAATATTAGTTGGATAGAAAAGAGCTACATCATCGTGTAGTGTTAAATTTCTGAAATTTTAAAAAAATTGAAATTTTGAGTGATACACACTACAAAGCCCACTTTACATATTCAAAATACTTATTTTTGTCGTGATGTTAACCTATTAAGTAAAAAATGAATTAAAGAAATCATAACAAATAAATTTTTGATTGGAAGCATTTAAAAAATAGTTATTATTTTAATATTTTGAAATTATGTTTAACGTTTTTTTTAAAAAAATGCGTTTTTAATAATTTTACCCTATTATAATGAATATTAATTATCAAATGTTAACTTGACAGATATAGTAAATTTGGCACAAAGAATAACAATCAGAGAATTTAAAATTATTTTTAGTAAAATAAATTCATCCAGAAAACCGTACACCTCAAGAAAATCTCCTCATGATTCTTCAAAGTTTTTCTAAATCTTGGTTTCAATTTCAGTTATGCACACGGTTATCTGACTGCTATATTCATCTCTAGTTGTAATAATTATTTGTTTGCAAATATAATTTCAGCATCTCTGAGTCTCCATATTATTAATTGTTTGAGCTTATTACCATGCATACCTATATTTAATTTTTTTAACCGTTTTTTAAACCACAGTAAAAGTTTATTGATTGACATAATCTCTCTATAGCTGTATAAACCTTTCATTACTAAAAATTCTTTTAACACATAAGTTTCCCAAGAATTATATAATGTAGCCACACATCATTAATAATTAATCAATTTAAAATTTTATTCGTGAAAGAAATCTAAAAACTTTCCTTAACTGTTTCATTGACCTACACATTTCCTAATGATATATCTCTTATGGTAATATCAGACACTTTAGGCATTAACTTCATCAATTGAATTACTGTTATAGTAGTCAGTATTATTAGCGCAAAATACTTCTTGATTGATTTCTAACAGTAGAAGGATTAAGGGATTTTTTTTTAAATTTTACTTCAATAAATGATTGTTTGCGAGCTTTATTAAAGTTTTTAATGTATAAACAATGGTCTATTGGCAATCATTTAATGCTAATGTTGTTTTTGTCGTGTGCCAGCAAGGCTGGCAATATGGGGTACGCTGCTCCACTTTTCCAACTGAACCCTATTTAGGTGTGAAGTCCGACTTCCTCAGTACACACATGCCATAGGGGCCGGTTTATAGGGTAGGCAACCATTCAAACCTCATTCATACAAGGAAAGAATAGAGAGAGAGAAAGTACATCCATGTCCGAACCGGGACTGGAACCCAGGACCTCCCTATCCTTAGTCAGGGACTCTGGCCACTAGACAGTGCATTTAATGCTAATAAAAATAATAATTTTACGAGAATGATTATTCAATTTTTATAAAAAGAACAGATATAAACGAAATAACGAAGTTAAATTTGTTTTATCGTGCGAAATAATTTGAATATAAATGAAACAAATGATTGATCTTTGTTACGTACAGATATCAATTCCACCAAAATGTGTCCACATTACATACAGTAGAGATTTTTAGATGAAAAAGCAGTAGCTCTCTGTGTCTCGAAAGCAAGAATAACATCTCTCTCTGAAAGATTCAATCACCTCATATTACCAGGGAACAAAATTTTGATGACAAATGTGTCCCCACTTTTCTTGAAAAAGACTTCGGTTTCCCAGAAACCAAATTCGAAAGATAAAGAAAGATAGAAATCTATTCGCGGAGTTTCTTTCCTGCGATTGTCGGACATTTCCCCCAGAGCTGTGAAATAGCGCAGAAAGTCACTTTTCCAAAGCAGCGCTCTAATGCAGAGGCAGCATCCAATTTTTTGACACTTTGTTCCAAGTCTGCTTTGATTCCAGTCAGCTTTGGCTGCGGAAGATAAGGGAAGAGCGGCTCAAGTCATAATCCAAAAATCTTGTCTGGGTAAAGATATACGAACCATTCCTAGATTCCCGATATAAATGAATATCTGTAGTTTGAACTCTTAGAAAACATTAATATGGGAGGAATTTATTTACTAACTTGGATACAATGTTACACACGGTGATTGATGTTCTCATCTCACTAAAAGAATACTGGTATTTGGTGTTTTATGTATAAGATTTAAGAGAACATCAAGTATACGGAAACTTATAAATGCCCAGCAAATGAATTAGTTCAATAATTTATGGATGTAGGAAAGTGAAAATAAAAAGTTAAATAATAGATAAATACACTCAGTTGTAAACACGTAGCATTGTACTTCTAATCAAGTACTCTTTTGTTATTTTTTTATTGAGATAAAATAATTTCGGAAAAGTATAGCCGGTGCAATGCTCAAACATTTTATTTCCATTCCTATATTATTTTAATAGAAATATTTTGTTTTCAAATGTAGGAGTTAGCGTGAACAATACATAAAATAACTTAAGCTTTTCTATCACGTTAAATACATTACTGATTTAGCTATAACAGAAATGAAACATCAGTAAAAATTTACCGTGTGGTCACCCTTGGCAAAATTTTCAAAAAGTCACCAAGGGTGACCACATGACGAATTTTCGATCGGGAAAATGGTTGAAATAGTGACAAATATTTCATACATTGTTGGTATTTAACAATAAGCTCAACTAATTTTACATAATTAAGACAAAACGGGGATTTAAAAATTTCAAACATCAATGGTAAAATAATAAAGTTGATATGTTAAATTATCCATAAAATTTTTTGATTAAATTTTATATTAATTTAAATCAGTAAATATTCATGATAAATTAATGACAAATATTGTTGCCAAAATACTAGTTTGCCGGGTTTTCAGTAAAAATGTTCGTCAAATTTCTCGCCAAAAAAACGTGCCAAGGGTGACCGTACAGTAATTCTGATCCGAAACAGCTGATACAAATACTTTTTGAAGAAAGTTTACACATAGAAATTCAACTCGTGAAACTAATATTCACTTAAAAAGTATCTGCATACATTTTTTTATGATACAAATATTGAAAAATGCTATGATAACTATATGATACCGAAAATTTTCATCCATGAAACTATAATAATGGAAAAATATAATTTAAATTAAATATTTAAGCAATCTAACATTAAAATGTTCATTTCAAATCTTGCAAATATTTTCATAAAGTATGCTTATTTATGCTTGCATTGTGTGGGGAAATTACGCTTAGAGGAAAACTTCACTGCTTCCTGAAAGTGAATAAAAATGTGTTTCATACATTTCATTATAAATATTGAGGATGTAATGCATTTCTTAAAAGTAACTTGTAAATATCATGTATATACAGTAAAAATTGTCTTCGTAGTAATGTGTCCATATTAAATACATTAGAGATTTTTAGACGAAAAATGCAATAGCTCCTTGTATCGAAAGCCAGAGTAACATCTGAAAAGTTTTTTGACAAATGTGTTCCCACTTTTCTAGTTACTGGTGGCAGCGGTGATCTCCAACAAAGATGGCTACTCTGGCTGCTGATTTAGGCAGGAACCACACTACACAGAGGTCTATAAATTTAATCATTTGATACTTTGACATCATGTTATTTACAAAATAACTTTTGTTGTGATATCTCTTGTCTTTCTTTGTGTTGCAATTATGTGGCCAGCAGTGTATTTTAAGGATCGTTTCACAAAGATAACAAAAAAGCGAAATATGGCTGAAATATATTCCTTGCTTGATCAATGAAGGAAACAAAAAGTTATGGGTTTCTAAAAAAGTTGTTGTTGTTGCTTATGACACTTGGACAAACCAAGCTCGCTATGCCTTTGACTGTGCGAATTAAGTCAATAGAAAGCGTCTTTCATTTGGATCAGAGCATCATGAAGGTGAAAGTACGACTTTGCTCTTTTTAAGGTGCCTCGTCATTTTGAACCACGGTCAGGTGACGAGTCGCCACCTGAGCTGGCACCCTCTTCTCCCCATCCACGCCACACAGGTGTAAGGACTTTGGCCGTCACATATTTACGTGGACACGTCCCTAACCCACGGAGTTCCAGCAACTCAGTGAAGGAGAAGTCACCGTGGTCACCCTCCCAACCACTGCCCGCGGCAAATGATGCTTCACTTTGCTGAGCTTACGGGGAGCGGCGTGAAGCTATTGAGCCACTGGAGCTCTAAAAAAGTTTTTAACACAATTAAAAAAAGGTAAAATTTTAAGGGTAGGTTAAATTATTCATTTTTTCAATATTTTATGTCATTTAACACAGTGTAATAATATAAATGAAGAGAAATTGCTGTAAGCTTTTAGATAAAAACTTTCGCATTAGAGCCTTAAGCAGGTATTTTTCAGAAAATTATGAATACAGAGTGGATGTGAATGCAGAAAGCATAATCTTAGCAAATATGTCCTCTGTTCTCCAACATTAATTAATGAGGAATATAGTTTTTTTCTGAAATAGAATAGGGGATAATTCATTGTACTGTAATAAACACATTTTATAACCCTTTATTAAATGGAGTCTTTATTTTGTGTCCTTCTATTATTTGTCTGGTGTTGGTTTGAAAATAGATGCCTAAAACAGAAAAAAATTCCTGTATCAGAATATTGGTCTGTAAATAACTCGGGATAAAATCCCTGCCTCATCTCTAAATTTTGATACAGCGATAGTGATTAATTTAATGTATAATTAATGTAGTTTTAAACTGACTGTAAAATTGCTTATACTACATATATTATCTCAGAGGTCTACTCACTAGAAGTGTGTGAATTTTTTTCCTTTTTAAAATTATGTATACCCATTGGGTATAAAACAAACATTTGTTGACATTGGATACTTCTTCATTTTTCAACGCCATAGTATAACTTTTTGAAAAGATAACAATAATTAATATTTTTTCGATGCTGAAAAATATTGTTTTTGCTCTTTGCAGTGAACATGTTTTCACCTTTTCCAATAGGCCCCTGGTCGGAAAAGCATTGGAATGCGAATAAAAATGTCTCAAATTCAATGCATCATAATTTCACAAATAACAAAATTGGTACTTAACCTTTTGAGTCCGGCGTCCCAGTTTCAAAAAACTGCTCCTAGGACTGCGCGAGAAGATGACATTTCCTACCCCCTTGACCGAAAGGAGAGGGTCATTTTCACCCCATTTAAGTTTTCACCATGAGGAATCTTTATCTTTTGAGGGAGATACGCCGCGCTAGGTCTGCCGTAATTCTCATGAAA
The DNA here is from genome assembly GCA_037975125.1 of Latrodectus hesperus. Taxonomy (NCBI): domain Eukaryota; kingdom Metazoa; phylum Arthropoda; class Arachnida; order Araneae; family Theridiidae; genus Latrodectus; species Latrodectus hesperus. Next base: position 16,002 of record JAJQOW010000979.1, on the reverse strand, counting down.
GTGTAAATGTGGTTACCATAAATACTATACTTATTGACAAGCTATTGATTTTTTTCTATTCGTTGTTTTACATACCACATTAAGAAGTGTTTTAAGAATTTTAAGATTATATAAATACATGGATTTGTGAAACAAACCTAGTCTGTTTCAAAAACTATATGGCGTATATTAATTTATTACAGAGAATTTTCTGAAATAATTATTTAAAATAATTACAGACTTCTTTAAAATAATGAATTTGCAATTAGTTTTAATAAAAATGATAAGCAATAAATTAACTAAATATTTCAAAAACATTCATAAAAGCAGCCTGCCTAATATTAATATAATAAATTAATTAATAAATAAAGATATTTTGAACAAATATTTTCTTTTATGAGTAAGTACAAGCAAACTGCCAAAGTTGCATATGAAAAAGATTAAAGGTAATCTGTGTGTTAAATACAGTTATGATTCCAGTTTTCTTTTGATTTAAGTATTTTTATTTATGACAAATTTCTATATTGAATGGATTAAAATATATGCTTTTTTATCTTTCACTTTTAAGGAAAAAGCTTAAAAAAGGAATTTTCCTTTCTGCGTGTTTCTGTAACTAAGTATGAAACGTTTTGCACAGTAAATGTAGCCAGACGAATCTTGAGTTTCTCCTTTATATGTAGCATTCAGGTTGATTGTTTAATAAAATTACATTTGTCATACAATAAATAGTAATATTCGGTTCATTTCTCAATGACTGAGAATTTGAAAATGTTCATTCAAATAGTACATTCCAAAATATACTCGTATTCGTCTCAGAAAATATTTTTATAAAATTCTTATCAAAACATTAGCAAGAAAACATTAGCTTTATATTGAGAATAAATTCTTAACTTCAGAGTGTTTTAAGCTTTAATGAAACTATGCTTATTAAATTATTTTTAAAAACCAAAATAGTGATTAGTTTAATTTTATACAGAAATTAAAACTACGTAAAAGACTGACACAACTAAAAGGCAACTTTTTTAAATGCCTACCGCATCTAAATTTATGATTGGAAGTATTTTCATTTTTATATTTATTTTATTTCTACCTGCATGTTTTTGTTGTGAGATTAAAAAATACAATGTGGCCCTGGAATATTTTCCATAAACAATACCTCAAAATGAAGAAATCAAGAAAGATGTCTAACATCTATTCCGATATTCGTGCACGTCAGAAAAAATATACGTTTAGTATTCATTATTCAACAGTGAGAAACATCGAATAAAATATATTTCACCTTGAAGAGCAAATTTTTAACACTAAAGCAAAATTAATTCTTTGTAAAAAAATTTATTTCATTAGTTCATACAAAAATCCAGAATATGAAAAAAGCTCTTATATTACAATAAATACAGTTTCTTAATGAAAATGTTTCTAAGACTATTAAATCTTTGAATTGGGATTTTCCTAACACATACTTTTTCATGTGTAAATTATTATGAAAAACTTTTATTATTGCATTAAGATTTTCTTATTTTAACTGATAAAATATCATTCTCAAAACCAGCAATTTTGGTCAGAGTTAGACCAAGAATAATCATGTTTATAGGGATTATAAATGTCAATTGATTTTCTTTTCTAGCAGATCGCAGAAAAGTTCCGTTGAAGAAAAAAGGTTTATCCATATATAATTTATGGCCTTTATTCTTCACGGAATTCGTTAATTTTGATACCACATTATGGGAAGCAGAAATTCCTGGATTCATTTTATTTCTGTCTTTACCTAAATACACTTCCATATCAAAAGTATAGCCAAATTTGTCTGCTAATTTATGAAGTTTAATTCCCCACTGTTTTCTCTTTTTAGGTTTATATTGTTTGAATATCACTCTTCCTTTGAATTTCATAATGACTTCATCAACTAGAAGTTCTTCAGACAGATGATAGTGCTCCTTAAAAGATTTAAAAAATCAAAAGTCATTCGTATAATTTCCACAATCTGTCGTATTCTTCATCAAGTTTTGGTTTATTCTTATTGTCTGTAAAATGTAAAAAAAACTCTCAATACATTAAAAAATCTATCACGGGACATAATTTTTCTAAAAACAGGAGTTTCAATCAATTCATCTGTCGACCAATAATCTTTGATGTTATTCTTTTAATGGGTCGTATAGATAAAGATGAGTCCTAAGAATTGTTTTTTTAATTCTGGTGCATCAATATTAGTCCACTTTGTCCCATGCTTTCTTTTATTATTTCCCGGATGTAATTCTAATATTTTGGAAGCATATCTATTTGTTTCATCTGCAATAAAGTTTAAAATTTCTTCTGAAAAAATAAATAAAAAAATTCGTGTTCCTCAACTAAATCCTTTATTTTGGCTCAGAAATATTTAAATCCCCTTAAATTTAAAAATCATGGGCTTATCATCTGCTTTAGCTTTACGCCAATCAAAATCAAATGATACAGAAAAATTTGCATCATTATTGCCGTCAAAAAAACTAATACCCTTGCATTCAGATTCATCACAGCAATCAAAATCACTGTCTGCAAAATTTTCTTTTTCTAATTCTTCCAATAAATTCTTAATTTCTTCATCAGTCTACCCTTTACGACGTGAAGCCATCAAAAATATTTTTTCTAGCGACGAAAAAAGTAACTGATTACAATGAAAAATTTGCTAAAGTGAGGATGAATATGCTTCCCTTTAAAAAAGAGGAGCCAATAAAACCGTTTTTCGCCAAAATTCACCGCTCAGACAAGTCCCCAATTTTTACGACTTTCATACACAAAAGAGCAGCAATTAAATCGCCCTAAACTGCGCGAAGAAAGTTTAGCGGGAAAAAGTCAAGCACTTGAAAGGGGAAAAAAATCCATGGTACAACTGTTGTACCACAGCCGTCTTCTAAAACACTCACTTTCGTGGTACAACAGTTGTACAGCCGGGACGAAAAGGCTAAAGATAATATTTAAATATACCACATTTTATTTATTTTGTGATCTATCGAAAGACTATTTCGTTATGAAAACCTGCCTTTTTAAAAAAGTAACTCTTTGGAAAAATTGCAATATTAAATGTTTGTAAGGAGCATTTATTGTTACAAAGTTGTGTAACAATAAATGCTCCTTACAACAGGCACTATTGTAAAATGTTTACTATTGTAAACACACACTATTTTACAATGTGCACAAACACTATTGTAAAATGTTTCTTATTGTTATTTTTTCAAAGTGTTATTTTTCTCTAAAAACTACATGGACACTTTACCATTGGAAGCCAATATTGCTGATTAAACCAGTTAGTAAATAATTGATAAATATAAATAAGTAACGTGTTCATATATGAAAAATTATATATTTAGAGAATAATCATGCATATTTAATACTCTGTATTTGGTCAAAACTAAATAAATAGTGAATATCAAAAGTTAAAGGCGTCTCTCATTCGTTTAATGCAAACAATTGTGACGTCACTGGTTCTACAAAATGTGACGTCACTGGTTCTATAAAATGTGACGTCACTGGTTCTATATAAGGGAATGCAGAAATACTCGGTGTTCAAATAAGTATTTTATCACTGTGAATCTACATAAAGAGTTGGCTGCGATCAAAAGGCACATATTCAATAAAATCTGGATCAAAATTAAAACAAAACATTTTAAATCAATAATAAATTAAGAAAAACTCAAATTTAATAATTAGCCCACAAAAATGATTATTGCAATTAATTTATTGTTTAAACACAAAAATGAAGATTGAGATTTCATTTTCCATAGAGGAATCTTCCCTAAACTGAATTAATGAAAGTTACTGATAATGAATAAAGATAAAGGATTGGTTGCCAGTTTGCATTGTTTCAAACAAAAATTTTTCTTCACATATACGAGATTAACTAAGCTGGTTTATGACACTAAATATTGCAAAATGAATTAGATACTAATGTTCATTTAGTAAAATATTTGAGTATTAAACAAGTAATTTTTTTAATTAATAAGGATGAGAGCAGATTTAATAAGGATGAGATTAATATAGTTATTACATTATATTAAATAAATTTATAATAAAAAAGGAATTTTTTCGTGTATTAAGATATGCAGGAGTAAATGTTACACGAAGAACCAAATATGTGAATTGAAGTATTAAATGTTATAAAAGTTATGCGGGTGGAAGTTATTAATGGGCAAATATATAAGTCTAAATTAAAAATTATGCAGAAAATAACGAGTTGAGACATTAATTAGGTTCTAAGAAATAAGCTAACTGCAATGATGTCATTAATTAGTTTAGTCTTTAATTTCTGCGCACTGAGTATTAAAAGAAGGAAGGCAGACGAAGAATTCGCGCACAGGGGGGGCTAATAATTTAACTCAGTAAAAGAAATTAGATTAAAGATTTAGAAGAGAATATTGTAGCATCATGGTGTACTTAGTTAACATGAAATTAACTAAAAATTAAAAAATAACCATACGAAAAAAATAATGTGGAAAAAATTTTATTCCTAGAAAATAAAAAAGTCATAAATAATAAAAATTTAAATAGAAATTAAGGAAATATATTCAGCAATATCGGAATTAAGAAAGAAATATTAATAATAATTTTTAACTTTATACAGAAATATATAAGATTTGATTACTGGAGTCAATTGCACAAGATTGTTAAAAAGTTTATAACTAATGCTCTAAAAACATTATACTTTTATTTTTGATGGAAAATTATATGTTACATATTTTCAGTTTATGTGTGTATATACTTTTAATTATTCTTACATGATAATAAATCAAAACGCCGACCGATAGCTGAGTGGTTAGCGTTCCTGACTCCTGAGCTGTGGGTCCTCGGTTTGAATCCCGGTTCGGGCATTGATATTTCTTTCCTTCTGTGTTTCTCTGTCCTTTCTTCTGTGATGTTGTATGAATATGTCCAGCCCTATAAACGGGTTTGTGGTCGTATGGCGCGGGTAACGCTTCTCGCCTCCGTGACTTGGTTCACAGGTGCCCGCTGGGTAATGACAAATGAGTAGCAGTTTCTGGCCTTGTTGTGGCAAAGGGTTCGTCACCCAAGTGTGCCCGCCGTTGGAAAAAAATAAATCAAAACAACTGATGCCTTATAGCAGTGGTTCTTAACCTTTTTAAGCCGCGACCCAAATTTGACAAATTTGTTCATGTCGCGACCCAAAAAAAAGTCAAAATTTTTTCATTGCTTTATTTTAGATCTTATTTTTATAAAATCTTCAATCCTACGATGATGATTTTTTTAACTTACAATTTTTTTATTTATTTTTTTAATAATAAAGATAAACAAAAGTACTTTTCGATCCAAGGAAAATTTAATTAATAATCAAGTGTTTTTAATAATTTTTATTGACCAAATTAAAATATATTTATAACTTTTTGAAAATAATTGACATTTTAACTTATTCCTAAAAAAAAAAAATATATCAATACATATGTTAAGTCTTTTAAATTTTAAATGCAAGTCATACAGTTTTAATGAGAAGCTTGTGCTTGAATACATTTTGAAAGATCTTCAAACCTCGGTTGAATGCTTGTCAAGGAGCACCTTACATCTATTTCAGGTTTTAACTTGTACCGGTAATTGTTTTTGATTAAACACAGAGCCGAAAAACCAGCCTCACACATATATGTAGTTGAAAAGGGCAATAATACTTTTAGGGCTTCTTTAACAATTATTGGCTTTTCGGTTTTTATAATTTTAAACAGAAAGCACATAAAGATTCAGTGTTTTTGTAGAAATTGTATCGAAGTGCTTGGTCACTTTGTATTTCTATTAATTGTTCTTGAAATTGATTAATATTAACAAATTCCTCATGCAAATCACTTACATCAAAATTAAATGGCATTCGAACCCAATTATATTTGAAAATATCGTCTGCAGGGAAATATCGATCAAAGTCTGCTATTCGTTTTTGAGAATTTAGATGCTAATGGATGTTTCTTTTCTCTCAAAAAAATTCGACTTCTGTCCGCAATGATAATACTCTTTGAACAACTTTGCCCCAGGACAGCCATCTAACTTCAGAATAATATAATAAATGTTCGTATTCTGCACCAAATTTGAAACACAGTTTGCAGAAAATTCTACAGTTAAGAGCTCTTGATTTGATAAAATTGACTACCGCAACAATTTCATCCAAAATGATTCATAATTCGGGTGATAATTTTTTTGAAGCAAGATTTTGTCTATGTAACAAACAATGAATCGATATAATTTGTGGATTCATTTGTTTTGCTCTTGTTGAAAATCCCTTTTGAGATGCTGTCATGGCAGCTGCACCAGTCGGTGTAAATACTGAAACACTGATTTCAATTTAATCCTTCTTCTTTAAAGAACGAATCGACCATAAGAAAAATATCTTCACCTCTAATTGTTGTTGACATTGGTTTGCAAAATAAAATGTCCTCCTGTATATCTTTTAAACCTGGATACCGCACGTAAATCATGAGTTGAGCATCTTTACTTACATCTGTCGTTTCATCCAGTTGAATACTAAATAAACCAGCAATTTTTATTGCAGAAATAAGTTGATTCTTTATATCAAATGACATATTATTAATTCGTAAGCGAATTGTATCATTTGATATGGTATCTTTTGTAATTTCTTTGAACTTTCATCTCCGCACATGATACGTGCCATGTCAATGGCAGCAGATTTTATAAGTTTTTCAGCAATATTATGGGGTTTCTTTTGTCTTGCAATACGCCAAGCCCCATAAAAAGAAGCAAGTGTAGCTTGTTTGGCAGAATTTATAAAATCATTACTACTTGGTGCATCCAAATGCTGTCTTTTTAAATGGGCTTCTTTTCTTTCGAAAAAAGTACGATCTTTTCCCTCAATGGAAAAATTTTTATGTTTTGAATCAAAATGTCTTTTAAGTTAGTTCGGTTTCATCGATTCATTATTTAATATTTCACTGCACAACACGCATTGCGGCTTGTTCACTCCTCGATCATGAATGCAAGTAAAACCTAATTCTAAAAATGCTTCCTTGTATTTACGTTTTGCCATTTTAGGATGATTACAGTTTTACAATACGCACTGCAGCTTGATCACTCCACTATTAATAATAAGACAAAAATTGTTTCTAAAATGCTTGTATTCACGTTTCTCTGTTATTACACACTTCACTGTTATTCACAACACAATATGCAGAAACGAGTTTTTGACAGAGAGCTTATTGAGTCTGCGCGCACGCAAAGCAATGGCGTGCGTATTACCAACACTTCCTAGAAGAGAAAGCCTCAGGACAGGAATTGGACGTCACTTCCGGAAGGGATTCGCGAATGGCCTTCCGGGAAAGCCATTTGCGAAGAGCGGTAAAACCGAAACATTGTATTAGGGTATAACTTGTATCAGGGAATAACTCTTCTAGGAGGTGTTGGTATTACTTATTATTTGGGGTGTATTACTAACTTTTTTGGTTCGACTCAGCGCGACCCAAGAAATATGCTTCGCGACCCAATTTCGGGTCGCGACCCATAGGTTAAGAACCGCTGCCTTATAGTATTGTCTTTCATAGACATTTCAATGCAGGAAGGTGAATAAAAAATCTTATTACTAAGCTTCATAGAGAGAGGTTTGATACCCACTTTATGCTTAGAAATTTACACTATTATTAGAGTTTACATTAAAGCTGTAAGTTTGACATAATTAGCAGATTTGCACAAACAAACTTCAGATAGTCGCATTAATAAATTATGGTAGGAAATTAAATAATTATTTTTTTCTTTGCAATTTTGATTTAGTGCGTATTATTTTATTCAGATATTATAATAATATTTCAAGAAAAGGGTGATAAAATTAGGTTCAGCTAAAATTGCATTATTTGTATGGTAATTTATAAGTAGCATTAATATTAGATTTAATAAACAAGTTCCAGGTTGGCCTTCTACGGGCGATATTCTAACACTTGGGTATCTAGAGCAATTATAGTAAACTTTCGCAATAGCTACAGAAATTCGGCTTTATTATCTTAAAATTCTGAAAACAATAAAGATGTTATTGTAAAATTTTAAAGTTCTTAAAATTTTTTCTTTTCAGATGTGTTTAATTCCAATGCCAAATAGTCGCTTTGATGTATATATACAGGGTGATTCTAAATTGCTTTTGCAAATTAAAAGTGGTGATAGTACCCATCCATACAAGCAATAATTACACGGGAAAAAAGGGTTGCATTCCACTCTGAGAGGCAGAAATGAGGAAATTAGAAACTCATTAAGAATCAATCACAAATTTACCGTATGCAAATTTCCACAGAGAAAAAGCAGCATTTTGCTCTTATTGGTTATGGAGAAAGGCAATGAGGGTAGACGTTGTTCTTTAAAAACGCAGTCAACAATTTTAGTCTGACAACAATGCCCACTGTACAACCCCTCGTAGACACCAACAGAAGATTTCCGTGAACTCTGGCAGGGTATCCTTGGTGATTACCTTGTAGGCCCTTACATCATGCCAGATCAAGAAGACCGGCACAACATACTGTATCTTTTTGGAACAAGTGCTTCCCAGTTTATTGCCGGCTG
>JAJQOW010000979.1:0-2500 GCA_037975125.1 Latrodectus hesperus | reverse complement strand
ACGAAATGCATCAAGTTATTATTAAAAAACGCATTTAATGGTAATGTTTTATTAAAAATTTTAAAACGGACGTGTGAAAAATTTTTCATGATATTATAGGCAAGATTAGCTCCAACATATTAAAAATGTTCATTTCCTTTGGATTCACTGTATATATAAAAATGTATTTCTATTCTCTTAAACTGACTCACAAAATATAATGCTCACTTATTCCTGCTAGATATAACAAGAAATAGCTACAGTTAATCTCTTCAATTGCAACCTTTTATGAATCTCTTATAAAATCGTTATGATGCGCTGATGATGGAATAAAAACCCTTCCTTTTGGAAGCACTACCACTCCTTCGTGTCTTGGGTTTCTCGTTCGATGGTCTGCACTTGAACAGTAGTCACTGTGTCTTTCCAACTGTCCAAACTATCGATATAAAACGTAATAAATTATGAAAGATGAAATTGATGATGAAACAACCATTTTTGAGACAGATATGGTTGGCTAAAATAATGTCATTTCGCAAATTTCTTGAAGGTTCTGCAGGAATTTAACTATGAGCCATTCACACCTTTTCATTCTCGTCTGATTTGTTTTAATTTCATATTTTTATTTCCTTCAAAATACGAATTCTCATTCCTTTTGGTGAAAGTACACTTATGTTACATTGTGAAGTGACTCACAGTGAAGTCGATTTCATTTTAGATTGTCATTCAAATGACTGTTTTCATTCCAGATTCAACACTTTGCCAAGAAAATTGGAATTAATGCTCTTCTTCTTCTTAGAGTTGGGTTTGTATGTCATTGGCCACCTCTGCTTTTATCAGCATTTTAGTACTATTAACTCTAAACACAATATTTCCTAGTTCCAGTTGCTCGGGTCACCCACTTTATTAATAAAGTCCGATAACCCTTTAATGGAGTCTAGGTGTAACTCTCTAATATGGATGATGCCTAAAGAAGTTAATCTAGGGATGGCAAGGGCCTCGCATTCATAAATGGTATGCTTGGCCGTTTCCTCTTGCGTATTACATTTTCTGCAGATAGGGTCTTGCTGAAATAGTCACATTTTATGGAGGTGTTTTCTGAAATAGTATTGCCCAGTTATGAAGCCTACGATTAAACGTATCTTCTGCGTAGAGCATCTTAGAATTTCAGAGCCAATCCTCGCTGATGATCCACAGATCATACTTTTAGCGTGGGTTTGACCAGGAGTGTTGAACCAAGCTTCATACATCTTCTGTTTTTCCCATCTAAGAACACTGGTTTTTGCGGTCTTCAAATTCATCCCACAAAAAGGTTCCACAGATCATACTTTTAGCGTGGGTTTGACCAGGAGTGTTGAACCAAGCTTCATACATCTTCTGTTTTTCCCATCTAAGAACACTGGTTTTGGCGAGCTTCAAATTCATCCTACAAAAAGGTTCTGCACCGATGGGAACAAAAGATGATCCTTGTTTAGCAAGTTCATCAGCCCTTTCATTACCTTCGATACCTTTGTGCCCTGGCACCCATACAAGGATCACCTTGTTTCTAGTTGCCAGTTCTGTAAGAAGGTTTCTGCATTCCAAAACCATTTTAGATTTGGAATTAATGTTACAATTCATGTAGATTGTTCGTATTCTATTTTAGTGATTGACATTTTAGTGGGCTTTTCATTTGTACTTTTTCATATTTCTATGATGAATTTTATTGTAGTTGTTGCATATTGTCCGAGAATTAAGCTTTCTCCCTCAAACTATCACAAGTGGTGGAAGAGATGGCACCTCACATAGGCGGCACCCACTGGGTGTGTCATCGTAGTCCTTAAGTGGGTCTTCGTAATTTAAAAGCAGAGACCAAACAGAAGACCCCAGGATTTTGCCTGGTATCCACAGAGGTACCATTTTACGTGGAAGACATTGCGACCAATACATAGTTAATGTGCCCTAGCCACCATTAGAGAACACGATGGATCTTCGATTGGATTAGGATTCGAACTCACTACCTACCGATAACGAGAAAGAACGTCCTAAGAAACCAGGAAATCTTGGTTTTTATATTTTACGTTACATATTTAATAATTGTCCTTTGAGAGAAAGAGAAAGACTAATTTTTTATTATAAGCTTCATTTTGTTGTTTCTAAAAATTTATGTGTCTCTGTTAAACCAGATGTATCATTGAAATTTAAGGCATAAAATATTTACTGTATTTTTTATGTGATTTAAAAGGTTAAATTGGTGTAAATGAAATATTTGATCATGAATATCTTCTTGATATTATGTAATTTTTGAAAAACGAAAATAATATTTTTCTTGCATCAAAATAATAGACAACTAAACAAAACATTGATCTATGATACTAAAGGATATAACGTGTATCATTTAGCATCATAGATTTGTTATTAAGATATTTCAAGCTACATGCGATCTTTGAAATGCAGTAAAATTAAAAAAAATCTTTTGTTTTGGTTACTGTGAGATAATTTTATTTCAAATGGTATAATTTATTATTATTATTAATTGAAAGTT